>JAJEJO010005511.1:288915-506375 GCA_020662805.1 Glaucomys volans | reverse complement strand
AAGACCCTGTCTCTAAATAAAATATAAAATAGGGCTGGGGATGAAGCTCAGTGGCCAAGTGCCCCTGAGTTCAACGCCCAGTTCAAAAAAGAAAAAAACAATTACACAATCTATTCCAGAAAATAGAAAAGGAGGAAAGCACTTCCAAATCATTTTATAAAGTTAATATTACCAGAGCTGGGAATACAGCTCAATGCTATGTAGAGCACTTGCCTTGCATGCGCAGGGACCTGGGTTCAATCCCAGTACTGAAAGAAAAAAGTATATTACCCTGATACTGAAACTAGACCAGATGGCACAAAACCCTGAAAACTATGGAGTAAAATCCCTTATGAATATCAACACAAATATTCTTTATCAAATAATACACTGTGACCAAGTTAGGATTATTCCAGGGATGCAAAGTTGGCTTAATATTTGAAAAGTCTTTTGGGATTCTGCTAATATGTGGTACACCTTATCAACAGGCTAAAGGAGGAAAAACACAAGATCATATCAATTGATGCAGAAAAAGCATTTGACAAACTTCAACATCCCTTCATTATTTAAAAATAAAAAAGGAATAGAAGGAAACTTGTCGACTTGATAAAGAACAGCTACAAAACACCTACAGCTAACATTATACCTAACAGTAAAGACAGGAATAAGACAAAAATGTCACTCTCACCACTCTAACTCAACATCACGCTATAAGTTCCAGCCAGTTCAATAAGGAAGGAAATAAAAGGCACATGAATTATAAAGGAAGAGACAAATCTACCCCCATTTGTAAATCGCATGGTAGTCTGTACAAAAATCCCCAATGAATTTTCACAAAACACTTGAAGAAAGGTTCAGCAAGGTCTAGCAATAAATGGCAAAAATCAACTGTATGTTTATACACAGCAGTGAGTACAAGAAAAATGGTTTTGAAACAATCTTTTACAATCACTCAAAAAAAGAAATATTTATGTATAAATTAAAAACAGGACTTGTGATAAAAACTACAAAACACTGGTGAAAGAGATCTAAATAAATTGAAAGATATTCCATAGACTGAAAGACTCTACATGTTAAAGGTATTGATTCTTCCCAAAGTGATAAAAAAATTTGGTTAATAATTCTTATCAAAAAAAAAATCCTAGCAAGAATTTTACAAATAAGATTACTTGGAAATTTATATGAAAATACAAAGGAAGATTTTTAAATTTTTGAAAGGGAATAAATTCTGAGGAATCAGTTCACTTGATGAAGAATTATTATGTATCTACTGTAGCTGTGATGTGTAATATTGGCAGAGGGACAGGCACTTAATAATGAAACAACTGAGAATTCAGAAGTAGTCCACATAAATATGCCCAAGTTATTTTTAGCAAAAATAAGTCAATGAAGGAAAGATAATCTTTCCAACAAATAGTGCTATAACACTTGGAGATCTGTAGACAAAAAAAATTAGCCTCTACTTAATAACCACAATTTATACAAACCCCCTCTCAAAATGGATCACAGATAAATGTAACATGAAAAACTGTAAAAATCTTCAGAGAAAAACATAGGAGAAAAACTCTATTTTTTTTAGAGTTTTAGACTATTCATCATAATCATTATCCATAAAGGAAATTTGTATATAGTGGATTTCATCAAAATTAAAAATTTACATGCTATAGAAATGTCCTATTAATAGTATGAAAAGATATAGAGAATGTGAAAAATATTTACAAACACACATATCCAACAAAAGAACAGCAACTAGAATATATAAAGAATACTCAAAACCAAGGAGCAAAATACCTAACAATCTTATTTAAAAATGGGCAAAAGAGATGAAGAGACATTCACTGAAGAGGATATACATACCAATGGCAAATAAGCACAAGAAAATTTGTTCATTGTCATTAAATACTAGGGAAATGAAAATTAAAAGCACACTGTGATGTCATTACATACCTATCAGGATGGCTAACATGAAATGTAGTGTCAGCAACCAAATTCTGGCAAGGATGTGCAGAAACCAAATCCCTTAGATTTTGCTAGAGTGAACAAAAAACAGGAGAGTTACTAGGGACTATAGTTTGACAGTTAAATTTAAAAAAAAAAACCTAAACAAACAACCAACCTCACAACTCAGCAATTTCATTACTGGGTATTTATCCTAGAAAAATACAAACTTACATTCACACAAAGACCTGCACATGAATGTTTCCAGCAACTTTATTTGTAATAATAAAAAAATACCGGAAACTGTCCAGCTGTCCTTCAACAGTAAATGGTTCTACTGATATAATCATATCAAAGACCACACCTCAGCAATAAAAAGGCATTACTGAGTCACCAAAAATAAGTAAACAAACAAGGACTAATCGCCAGAGAATTATGCCAAGTGAAAATGCCAATTCCACTGAAATCTGAATAACTCCATTGGCACGCCATTCTGTGAATGACAAATTACACTAATGGATAACAGATCAGTGGTTTCAGGAGCTAAGGAAGAAGTAGAGACAGGAGGAATGAGTCTGGCTATAAAAAGAGCAGCACAAAGGATTCTCAGGGCCTTGAAACGTCCTGTACCTTGACGGTATCAAACTCTATATCCTGCTTCCTGCCAGCGCCAGCCTGGGTTTCCAAATCGGGGGCCGCCAGACCCCGCTTGGTCAGCTTGAGGCCTGCGGGTGCCTTGCTGATCTTTGCCACCTAGCTGCACAGGAGGGAAGAGGTCAGTCTGGAGCTGGAGGGGCTTTGGGCAGACCACTCATCTCCTTGCTGCTCCTCCTTCAGCAACTCTTCCGAGGACTGTTTGACTGACCTTACCATCTCCAAACTTTTAGAGAGAGAGCGTGAATGCAGGAGCAAGAACGAGAGCACGTGCTCACAGCAGAGTCAGCAAAGTGGGAGACCCAGATTCTTGCTTTGGGTTGGTATCAACAGTCACTTCAAAGTCAGCTTGGTCACTCCCAAGGGACCCACTGGTTTCTTCTATGCTCCAGCTCTCTCCTGCTGTTGACTGATGATGTTGCACTTCATTTTCTCCATGGCTGTTGGAATCATATCAGCAACATCAAAGTGGGCATCTCCTGCAGAGAAAAAACTCAATTAAAATATTCACAAGCAAAATCTACATCAGGGTGGAGTGTACCAGGAATTGAACCCAGGGGCACTTAACCACTGAGCCATATCCCCAGCCCTTTTTTGAATTTTATTTAGTAACAGGTTCTCACTGACTTGCTTAGGACCTTCCTAAGTTGCTGAGGCTGGCTTTGAACTCCCAATCATCATGCTTCAGACCATTGAGCCACTGGAGTTACAGGCATGCACCACCATGCCTGGCAATCAACAATTTTTAATGGTGAGTATATTCAATCTAAAAAACTCCACTGAAGTGAAATTAATGTACATAGTGTTATTTAACCACTTTATTATAGGTCATCTATGCCTTATACCCACATCATCCAGAGACATACATCTACGCCCTGGTACTCAACAGATGACTCAAGTTGAACTGTCATTATTCAACAAGCATGGACACTTTTTCAGCTGAGCAGACCCTGCCTCCAAATCTCATCAGGGTGGAGTTTCCAGATTTAAATCAGAACAGCAGAGATTCAAGATGGCAGGCTAGAGGAAGGCTGCATTCCTTCTTGCTCTGTGAATTCCTACTTCCTCGGGATTGAAACAGCAGGAATATTGCTCTCAACGAGATTTTATACTCAAATTACATGTAAGAGATCCCCAGTCGCCGCTCCGGAACCAACTCCACCGGGCCGGGCTCTGCCCGACCGCAGGCAGCTACCAGTTGGGAGCGCGGGACCCCAGCAGCTGCTTTGGAGTCACGGACCAGGCGCGGGCTCGAGCCTGGGATCGGGTGCCAGCCAGCTAGTGAACGTGGGACAACAGCAGCCGTCCTGAAATCACCATCGCCAGTCTGGCTGGGGCCCGGGATCGGGTGCCAGCCAGCTAGTGAGTGCAGGACAACAGCAGCCGCTCCGAAATCACCATTGCCGGTCTGGCTTGGGCCTGGGCTTGGGCACCATCCAGTCAGTGAGTGCGGGTCCCCAGCAGCGGTTCCAGAACCAACACTGCCGGGCTGGGCTCGGACCTTACACCAGGCAGCAGCTAGCCGGGAACGAGGGACCCCATTTGCCAATCTGAAACCACCATCGCTGGGCCCGGTTCAGGCCTGACACCCAGGCAGCCCCAGCTGTGAACACATACCCACCAAGCCATCAGGCCGCCATATCCAGCTCCGAGCCCAGGCCTGCACCCTGTACCTGGTCTAGTCTCAGGCCGGCACCCACGCTGTTGCTGACCATCTAACAGCAACAGGTTACCTTTGCCCACAAACATTGATTACTCCTGATTTGGAGGCAGTGGGACAGCATCCTTCTTGGGACACAGCATTACCAAGTGCCTGACAGGTATCAGACTACTGAACAATAGGAGGTTTGAATAGTACAATATAATTACACTGCAGAACTTTCTTTCTCTTTTTCTTTTGTCTAAATAGTAATACTACGATTATTCCCAATATACTTAATACATTCCTACTTCCTTCCTATTAATATCCTTATCATTCTATCACCCTCTAATATAGCAGTGTCCTTGGAAACTCATTCTCTTTTCTCATGCTAAAAACATATTTCCTTTAATTCTGCTCTCACTATTCCTATGACATAGTAACGCTATAGACTCACTTCCTATCTCATTAATGTTATATTCTAAACTCCTCAGCATTTTCTTTTTCTACTATTTGAAATTGTGCTTCTTATTGCAAACCTATTAATTATGCAGTAGATAATTTGCACTCATTTATGTATATTATAATGCAGTTTATATCTAAATAGGTTCTATATGGTTTAAGGACACATATTGTTTATATGGGGGACTGCTAATAATAATCTCTTCAAGGTGAGTTACTGGAAATCTGCAGGGACACTTTAAGTCTTTACAGGAAAATTGCAATCCCTCTGATTCACACTACTAGAGCGGAAAATACACAAGCAACATGAGAAAACGCGGGAAGAAAGTGTCCCAAACAAACCTAGATGATATATCAAGAGAACCCAAAGACAGCATGGTAGAAGGAATGACAGAAATGGAGTTCAGAATGTTCATAATTAAAATGATCCGAGAAGAGAATGATGTGACGAGAGAGCAGATTCAGGCTATGAATAATCAGCTAATAGAGCAATTGCAGGAAGCAAAAAATCATTTCAATAAAGAGATAGAAGTTCTGAGAAAAAAACAAACAGAAATCCTTGAAGGAAACAAGGAAATGGAGGAAACAAAAAACCAAGTTAAAAACGCAATAGAAAGCATAATTACCAGAATAGATCACTTGGAAGACAGAACCTCAGACAATGAAGATAAAATATTTCATCTTGAAAACAAAGTCGAACAAACAGAGAAGATGGTTAGGAATCATGAACAAAACCTCCAAGAAATATGGGACATCATGAAAAGACCAAATTTAAGAGTTATTAGGATTGAGGAAGGCACAGAGATACAACCAAGGGTATGAATAATCTGTTCAATGAAATAATATCAGAAAATTTCCCAAATATGATGAATGAGATGGAAAATCAAGTACAAGAGGCTTACAGGACACCAAAAACACAGAATTACAAAAGATCAACACCAAGGCACATTATAATGAAAATATCTAACATACAAAACAAAGATAGAATTTTAAAGGCTGCGAGAGAAAAACATCAGATCACCTACAGGGGGAAACCAATATGGATATCAGCAGATTTCTCAGCCCAGACCCTAAAAGCAAGAAGGGCCTGGAACAACATATTTCAAGCTCTGAAAGAAAACGGATGCCAACCAAGAATCTTATACCCAGCAAAATTTACCTTCAGATTTGATGACAAAATAAAATCCTTCCATGATAAACAAAAGCTTAAGGAATTCACAAATAGAAAGCCTCCCTACAGAACATTCTCAACAAAATATTCTAAGAAGAAGAAACGAAAAATAACAATGTCAGTTAATATGGGGAGGAATTACCCTAAAAAAAGAGTCAATCAAAGGAGAAACAAAGTTAACCTAAAAGCCCCCCAAAACCTAAACTGACAGGAAATACAAGTCATATCTCAATAATAACCCTGAATGTAAATGCCTAAACTCATCAATCAAAAGACACAGACTGGCAGATTGGATTAAAAAGAAAGACCCAACAATATGCTGCATTCAAGAGACTCATCTCATAGAAAAACATGCCCACACACTAAAGATGAAAGGTTGGGAAAAAATATACCATGCACATGGACTGAGTAAAAAAGCAGGGGTTTCCATCCTCATTTCAGATAAAGAAGACTTCAAGCCAAAGTTAGTCAAAAGGGATAAAGAAGGAAATTTAATACTGCTTGAAGGAAGCATAAATCAGCAAGACATAACAATCATAAATATTTATGTACCAAACAATGGTGCATCCATGTACGTCAATCAGATCCTTCTCAATTTCAGGAACCCAATAGACCAAAACACAATAATACTGGGGGACTTTAACACTCCTCTCTCACCGTTGGACAGATCTTCCAAGCAAAAATTGAACAAAGAAACCACAGAACTCAATGACACAATCACTAATTTAGACTTAACAGACATATATAGAATATTCCATCCATCAGAAAGCAAATAAACTTTCTTCTCAGCAACTCATGACTCCTTCTCTAAAATAGACCATATGTTATGCCACAAAGCTACTCTTGGCAAATACAAAAACATAGAGATACTACCTTGTATACTATTAGATCATAATGGAATGAAATTAGATATCAATGATAAAGTTAGAAACAGAAACTACTCCAACACCTGGAGATTAAATAATATGCTATTGAATGATGCATGGATAACAGAAGACATTAGAGGGGAAATTAAAAGATTCTTAGAGGTCAACGAGAAAAAAGATACAACATATCAAAATCTCTGGGATTCTATGAAAGCAGTGCTAAGAGGAAAATTCATTGCATGGAGTGCATTCAAAAACGAATGAAAAGTCAACAAATCAATGATCTCACATTACAGCTCAGAGCCCTAGAAAAAGAGGAACAGATCATCACCAAAAGTAGCAGAAGACAGGAAATAATCAAAATCAGAGCTGAAATCAATGAAATTGAAACAAAAGAAACAATTCCAAAAAATGACAAAACAAAAAGTTGGTTCTTTAAAAAAATAAACAAAATTGATAAACCCTTAGCCACACTAATGAAGAGAAGGAGAGAGAAACTCCAAATTACTAAATTTGTGATGAAAATGGAAATATTACAACAGACACTATTGAAATACAAAACATAATAAGAAGCTACTTTGAAAATTTATACTCCAACAAAATAGAAAACCTGGAAGATATCAACAGGTTCCTAGAGGCATATGAGCCACCCAAACTGAATCTGGAGGACATACACAACTTAAATAGATCAATTTCAAGCAATGAAATAGAAGAAGTCATCAAAAGCCTACCAACAAAGAAAAGTCCAGGACCAGATGGATTCACAGCCGAGTTCTACAAGACCTTCAAAGAAGAGCTCATTCCAATACTCCTCAAAGTATTTCATGAAATAGAGGAGGAGGGAACCCTTCCAAACTCATTCTATGAAGCTAATATCACCCTGATACCAAAATCAGAGAAGGACACATTGAGGAAAGAAAATTTCAGACCAATATCCCTAATGAACATAGGTGCAAAAATTCTTAATAAAATTTTAGCGAATCGCATACAAAAGCATATTAAAAAGATAGTGCACCATGATCAAGTGAGTTTCATCCCGGGGATGCAAGGTTGGTTCAACATCCGGAAATCAATAAACATAATTCACCACATCAACAGACTTAAAGTCAAGAACCACATGATCATTTCAATAGATGCAGAGAAAGCATTTGATAAAATACAGCACCACTTCATGCTCAAAACACTTGAAAAAATAGGGATAGTGGGAACATTCCTTAACATTGTACAGGCTATCTATGCTAAGCCCACAGCTAAAATCATTCTAAATGGAGAAAAATTCAAAGCATTCCCCCTGAGAACTGGGACAAGGCAGGGAAGCCCTCTTTCGCCACTACTATTCAACATTGTTCTTGAAACTCTAGCCAGAGCAATTAGACAGACCAAAGAAATTAGAGAATACGAATAGGAAAAGAAGAGCTCAAACTATCCCTATTTGCTGATGACATGATTCTCTATTTAGAAGACCCTAAGAATTCCAACAGAAAACTCCTGGAACTCATAAATGAATTCAGTAAAGTAGCAGGATATAAAATTAATGCTCATAAATCTAATGCATTTTTATTCATTAAGGGATGCATCCTCTGAGAGAGAAATTAGGAAATCTACCCCATTCACAATAACCTCAAAAAAAAAAAATAAAATACTTGGGAATCGATCTAACAAAAGAAGTGAAAGACCTCTACAATGAGAACTACAGAACACTAAAGAAAGAAATTAAAGAGAATCTGAGAAGATGGAAAGATCTCCCATGTTCTTGGATAGGCAGAATTAATATTGTCAAAATGGCCATACTTCCAAAAATGCTATACAAATTCAATGCAATTTCAATTAAAATCCCAATGGCATATCTCATAGAAACAGAGCAAGCAATCATGAAATTCATTTGGAGGAATAAGAGACCCAGAATAACTAAAGCAATCCTTAGCAAGAAGAGCGAAGCAGGGGGTATCACAATACCAGACCTTCAACTACATTACAGAGCAATAGTAACAAAAACAGCATGGTATTTGTACCAAAATAGACAGGCAGATCAATGGTACAGAATAGAGGACACAGAGACAAACCCACATATATACAGGTATCCCATACTTGACAAAGGAGCCAAAAACATACAATGGAGAAAAGATAGCCTCTTCAACAAATGGTGCTGGGAAAATTGGAAATCCATATGCATCAAAATGAAACTAAACCCATATGTCTCACCCTATACAAAACTCAACTCAAAATGGATCAAGGACCTAGGAATTAGACCAGAGACCCTGCACCTAATAGAAGAGAAAATAGGTCCAAATCTTCATCATGTTGGCCTAGGACCCGATTTCTTTAACATGACTCCCAAAGCACAAGAAATAAAAGCAGGAATCAATGATTGGGATAGAGTCAAACTAAAAAGCTTTTTCTCAACAAAGGAATCAATCAGCAACGTGAAGAGAGAGTCTTCAGAGTGGGAGAAAATCTTTGCCACACACACTTCAGATAGAGCACAAGACTCCAGAATCTACAAAGTACTCAAAAATCTTTACACCTAGAATACTAATAACCCAATCAATGAATGGGTCAAGGAAATGAACAGACACTTTACAGAGGAAGATCTACAAGCAATCAACAGATTTATGAAAAAATGTTCAACATCCCTCATTATAAGAGAAATGCAAATCAAAACCACCTTAAGATTTCATCTTACCCTAATTAGAATATCTTTTATTAAGAATACAGGCAACAACAGATATTGGCGAGGATGTGGGGAAAAGGGTACACTCATACATTGCTGGTGGGAGTGCAAGTTGGTGCAGCCACTCTGAAAAGCAGTGTGGAGATTCCTTAGAAAACTTGGAATGGATCCACCATTTGACCCAGCTATCCCACTCCCTGGCCTATACCCAAAGGACTTAAAATCAGATTGCCTCAGTGATGCAGCCACATCAATGTTCATAGCTGCTCAATTCACAATAGCTAGATTGTGGAACCAACCTAGATGCCCTTCAATAGATGAATGGATAAAGAAACCGTGGTATATATACACAATGAAATATTACTCAGCCATAAAGAAGAATAAAATTATGGCATTTGTAGGTAAATGGATGATGTTGGAGACTATTATGCTAAGTGAGATTAGCCAATCCCAAAAATCCAAAGGCCGAATGGTCTCTCTCATAAGTGAATGATGATGCATAATGTGGGGTGGAATGAGGGCAAGAATGGAGAAAGGATAGAGGGCATAGAGGGAAGGGAGGGGTGGGATTGAGGTTGGGGGGTAAGAATAATAACAGTATGTGTGACAGACATCATTGCCCTGTGTGCACAGATGGGGTGACTCTACTTTGTGTACAAGCAGAAAAACAATTGCTCTACTCCATTTGTGTTCAATGAATCAAAAAATTAAATTAAAAAAAATCAGAACAGCACTACCTAAGGGTCTGGGTGTTCAAACACAGGTAGAAAAAGAAAGTATTCACCTATTCTATGTGGACAGGTAGCACAAATGCCTCTAGTGAAAAGGACTTCCAAGAAACAACTCCTCCCCTGATTAGAACAGCACATGCAATATAGCAAGCCATTGGAAATGGAGGAAAGGAAGTTCAAAGATTAAGAAAATAAAAAAATTCCTAAGGTTTACTTTTTAACTAGTGCAAATAAATGAATAAATGAATGAATGAATGAATAAAATATAACCTCATGCAATTCTAGAATAAGTGAGGACAGCAGCAGAAGAACCCTTGTACTGGTAGTTCTTGCAGGTTTTCCCTTAATGGGAGGCTACTGGAGTAACTGGGAGGGATCCTCAGAGAGAGCACAGGAGAACTGCTGGAATGGAGAACAATGAGACAAAGACAGTAGGAAGAGGAGAGGAGCCACGAAGTGGGGAAAGTCACAGAAAACATTCCAGAAGCATGCTATAAGAATGACAGGTTAACATCTTTGACTTATTGCAACTGACCCCAAACTCTGTTACATACATAAAACCATCTGAAAAAGATCAACATTGCTTCTCTAAAACAGTCTTCCTCCAGTTAAAACCGAGAAGAAAGTGCAGAAGCTACCTTCTGCTGAATCATCCATTCTACACCCTTAGCCTCTCGGTTCCTGGCAATGACCAACCTCAAACAAGCACTATTTCTGTCATGTGCCTTCTTACTGCAGCACTGAAGGCAAACATTTCTGTGACAGCACAAGAATGAGAGTTCCAATCTGCTAACTTAGAAAAAACTGCTGCCAATGTCCTGCTAATTATGCACTTCCAGATGACAAACAGAGGCAAGCAGGATCACGCAAATGCCTTTCTTTGTATTCAAGAAAGAATTTGGTGCATGAAAAACTGGGGATTTGGGCACTAGAAGGCCATCTAGTGCTGATGAACATTTTTGGTGAATGACTAGGTAAGTGAATGGTGTAGGATTTGAGAGCTATAAGGTATCCGTGGCACTGAATCAGAGAGCAGCTATTGAGAAAATAAAACTTTCTAAATAAAAAGTGGATGCAAACAGGGCACCATGTTGCACACCTATAACCTCAGTACCCAGAGGCTGAGGGAGGACGATCACAAGTTCAAGGCCAGCCTCAACAATTAAGCGAGGTTCTAAACAATTTAGGAAGACCAAGTCTCACAATAAAGAATAAAAGGGCTGGGGATGTGGCTCAGTGGTTCAGTGCACCTGAGTTTTTTACCCAGTAGAAAAAGCAAAAGAACAGGAAGCTGGCAGAATGTGGACCACAGGCCACAAGTGCAGACCCTAAGTACAAAGAAGAAGCACAGAGAAGAATCAGACAGAGTGGATTCCAGTTCCAGATCTCTATTCACTAGCTATGCCATAGCCATGCATTTCCTCATCCCTTAAATTGGGATTATCACCTATTAGAACATTAAAGAGGAAAATGTGAAGGTGTTTTGTAAATGTGCAAACCTTGTGCAAATGAAAAGAACTAGGGGATTGTTTCCTACAGCTTCAGGAAATGCTTTCAGGCTCAGGTATTTTCTGGAAAACAAAAGCTCCCTTGCTGCCATTTGAGATGCACTGGTCCCAGGAATATCCATGTCCTGGTGGCCAATGCCTGTTTTCCTCCTTGCTGCCCAGAACTAAATGAATCACATCATCAGGACTTCTGTTTAATTCCAGGGAATAATCTGTTTACCAAGGTTGAGAGAGACTCTCAAAGCATTGAATAGTTTTCAGAGTCACTGAGAAGGACTGCTGGAAGCCCCTGTATATGGTTGAAAGGGGTTGCAGCATCTGTATTTTTCTCAGGAGGAAGACAAGAATACAGGACAATTTCAAGATGCAGAACTACTTCCTGTAAAGGGATATAACACAATGGTTTGGGGCAGGGGTATTCTAGGCCCTAAAGATCTTCCGTCAGTGACATTTTATAATTTGTCACTGTGATGGTTTGGGGGGAAAAGGGCTTGCCTCCATGAGATGCTCTAACAGCAGACTAATCTCTTACTTAGCAACCCCTAAATCTTCAAGTTACTCTGTCCTGAGAACTATTCAGGCAGGCAGATGCAAGATAGCAAAAAGACCTGTAATGAGAGTCATTTTGCTCAAATTTGTTGTCACCTCAAAACTGGACATTGAAATACTGTCCAAAATCTACTCTTAAGTTATAAGTAAAGAGTTAAAGATCATAATCATCTTTGATTTTTCCAACATTTCCAATAGAACAAATGAACCCCAACTTTTCAGTAAAGGAGGAAGACGGATTCCTGCTGGGGAGAAATATGCAAAGAGGCATGTGGGCAGCAGGCAGGCAAACAGTTTAAAATTATTTTCAATAAAAAAAGCTCCATGTTCAGTAGCATCTTGTGTGTGGCGTGAAGTCATCCACAGCAATAATAACTATTTAGACAATAGGAATTGTCAGAGACTTTCCCTCTGGAGAGACCAGTCCAGAGACAGACACCAGACCCAACCCAGTACAGCCACAGGAGACATGGCAGGGAGACCAGTTCCAGAGACCCAGTCCCAGCCCAGGCCAGCCCCAGCCCACAATCTAGCACCTGCACTGTGGTTGACTATCTATCAACACATGGGGTTGCCTCTGCCCACTAGCAGGGATTATACCCCACCAGGAGGCCACCATACCGAGAGGGGCAGCACCCTTCTCAGGATACCGCATTAACAAGTTCCTCCCAGGCATCAGGCTACTGAAGACTAGAAGGTTTGAACAGGTGACAGTACTGGGAGATGGGATCTTTTGGAAAGTGATTAGGGCTTGAGGGCAGAAACCTCACAGGTGGATTAGTGACCGTACAGAAGAAGACCCAGTGAGGCCTTTGACCTTTCTATGCAGTGAGGATCCAGTGAGAAGGCAGGAAGCAGACCCTCAGAAGATAATGGACATTTAAGGAGTATTCATCCAAAGCTGGCAATCTGCCCCTTCAAAGCTGAAGACACCAAGATAAAAATAACTATGGTATCTAGGATTTTTAAGGATATCCAACTGCCAGTAAATAAAGCATTCTATTCCAAATCCCCAGAGTGGTGCCCAAGAAGCCTCCAGTCCTTCTGTAAATCTGCACTCAGCCTGATTCCAGGAACAGCATAACCTCACAGACAGATCACCCTCCTCAGTGGGAGCAGTTAGTCCATCGTAGGAACCAAGGTTCTACCTCTAAACATGGAATCATCTCATGGGAACCCAACTACACCTTTGAGTGATACTTCTCTAGATCTCAAATAATCACACTTGAGATAGTGATCAAGCACACCAGTTTGACCAAGTCTGTTTAATTATGCACAGCTCGAGGCCTGCCCTAATTCTCCCTCTATTTAAACATGAATCTCTTTGTCAGTATCCCCAAAGACAGGGTTAAAGACACTGGTCCCTTGTCTTTCTGGTTCAGCTCTACAGATTCAACTTCCTTTCCTGCCTTCACCACTGCTCTTTGATTGGTATCTTGGGACAAGGAGCAGAACCTAGTATCTTGGGACCCACTGGAGCCAAGACTTTTGCCCTAAAACTCTTGTAACAAAGGCTCTGAGGAAGAATCTGTTCCATGCCTCTCTCCCAGATTCTGGTGGCTGCCAGCAATTCTTGCTGTTCCTTGGCTGGTCCATATGTCTCTGATTCCATCCCTCTCTGTGTCTTTTGTGTATAGTTCTCTGACCCAAATTCCCTCTTCTTATAAGGACACTGCTTATTGGATCAAGGCTGATCCTAATCCAGTATAACCTCACCCTCAATAAATAACTCTGCAAAATCCTAGTTCCAAATACATCAGTAAAAGGTGCCTGAAGTTAAGAACTTCAATATATTTGAGAGACAAAATTCAACACACAATAGCAGATGATGTTCTAATCTTCATATTGTAGACTGTAAACTGAGACTCAGACAGTAATTTACCTGTGGATATCTAAAATAAATGGTATGACTCAGATTTTAATCTTATTTTATATCTAATTATTTCAACTTATTGGGATCTTGTAGTAGGCCCTCTCCTGGGTGATTCATTTCCATTTCTAATCCTAAAACAACTGATTATAGTTATTTTCCCTCCATTTTATAAAAGAGTTCAGATCACTGAATAAGCTTGACCAGAGGTACACAAGTAGAAAGCCACATATCTGGACTCAATCCACACTCCTGGCCAGTATTTCCCACCCAGGTCAACGTAGCAGAATGTCTTTGGGAAGGCTTCCCCTTCTCACCCACACCCACTGCCTCAAAGTAATATAACTTCCTTCCTACAGGTGAGAATCACAACTGTAAAGGACACCTTACCAGAACTGTCCAAGACAGGAGTGTAGAGTAAATTATTGAGGATCACAGCCCTGCAACCCGATGCCTCATGTGTATGATGATCTGAAGGGAAACCTCAAGTATTCATCTTCCTTACAGCAGCCAAGGGAGAGCAGAATGGAAAGACACCAATGAGTATATCTCAATAAGCAGCAACATAGGCCACAATTAACTACTTCCCTACTGTGCTGCACATGTGCCAAGGATCACTTCTGACTCTGCTTCAAACAAGCCTGAGCCTCAGCAACTCCCTTAACTCAACACAAGGGAACAGTGAGAAAATACCCCACCCATGCCAGGAACAGAGGCTTGACTAGCACGAGTTGGAGATGGATTTGCTTGTGTTATCTCAAACAGACCCCGCAGAAGTTGGGATTAGGAACACAAGCTTTGGAAGCAGGCAGACTGGAATGACAAAACCAGTTCTAACATGTACTGTCCAGGAGAACCCAGCCAGTTATTTCTCTTCTCTAAGCCTCAGTTTCCATACTTGCAAAATGGAGATGCTCACACTGGCCTCAGAAAGTGTTGCCAGGAGTGCAATCATACCACTCTGACCCTTGATTCCCAACAGGGAATATGAGCCATGGTAAGAATGAGACAGTGCTTGAACTTTGATCTATTTATCTAGGTGCCCAAATTTCTGTTTAAAATATAATCTGGTTCAAGTAATCAATGTGAACACAGCTTTGGCCGAGGGACTGGAGATGAGGAGAAAACAACTGAAGGAAAAGATTCCAGACTGAGGAGGCACTAGAAGGCTCTTGGTCCGAATGCTAGATCGCGCCGCCTGTCGAGGTCAGGGGCCAATGGCTCCAGGCCTGGAAGCGAGGGAACAGTCTCCAGAGAACATGGCCAAGGCGCTGAGACCGCTGTGGGAGGCGGGGTAAGCCACCTGCTCCCTTGATCAACGGCGGCCAGGGACACACAGTTCAGGGCCATTTTCAAACACTGCCTGCAGTGTTTAGGGTACAGGTCGGTCAAGGCAGTCCTTTGCCAGAGCCGCAGGTAAGTCCGACCCGTCTCGAACGTGGATACTAACTTTTCCAGAAGCCACAACCAACGACGCTGCGCCTCAGCCGCCAATTTAAGGAGGCCTCTCCTGGCGAGCATGCGCCGTCCGCCCGCCCGCGCACGCCGACGTGATGACCGTTTACGTCGTGAAGCTCGGCAGCAAGGACATGAGGTTTCCGAGAGTGCGCAGTGGGCTGGACAGTAATGAAGGTGAAAATTCCAAAAGACAAGGATGGTAAACCAAAGCACTTTGCATTTGTGAATTCCAAACATGAAGTGTCTGTTCCTTACGCTGTGAATCTGCTTAATCGAATCAAACTTTTTGGAAGGTCCCTCAAAATTCAATTTTGATCGGGAAGTAGTCATGCCTCACAGGATGTCAGTTTGTCAACATGTTGGAAATTCAAGTCCTTCTTCTACATCTCCTAGCAGGTATGAAAGGACTGTGGATAACATGACTGCATCGACTCACGTAATACAGAGAGCATTTTCTTTTCCAGGAAATTATCAGAGACAAGCAGGGATGAACAGTGTTTTGAGACAGATGCCCTATGATGGGAAATTTGGGTTTTCACATGTGGATCAGGCAGGATTTTCACCATCAGTTCAGTCACATAATCATGCTTTCAGCCAGTCTTTCAACTCCCAGTGGCACCAAGATACACCATCATTACAGCATAAAGTCAGACAGAAGTCTCATCCCTACCTGTCAGATAGACATCATAGCCCTGAGCAGCATTACACTGATGATGGGTCTGACCATCATTACAAAGGAAACAGATGATCTCTTCTATGAAGATAGGAATCATGATGGCCAGAGCCATGACTATGATAACAGAAGAGATAGCAGTAGAGATGGAAAATGGCACTCATCTCGACACGAACTGTTTTTAAAAGGACATTGTTTCATGGTGTCATTTTAGGCATGTTTGACTAAGTTGGTATGCAAATATTTTGAAAAACTGTACAGAGCAGTTTTACAAGTTGCCACATTTCTTTATAAGTTTTTTAAAACCTAGAGCTACAGTTTAATACAGAAATGAGAAGAATTGTGGTTTCAGTTTTATGATATTAATAACCTTTCACCTCAGGGCTTTATGAAGAGGAAAGGGTTTTATGCAAAAGAAAGTGCCACAATACCTAATCATTTTAGGCAATTTAGGAAGGGTGCCTTGTATAGAGTGGTTGTATTATGAAGCAATTTTTTTTGTTGGATCCTTATTTTTTTAATATAATTTATCTTGCTGAGACAGCAAGTCAAGTTTATAAAGAAGATGCATTTAGGAATAATCCTAAAAGATAAAGCAGGTTTACAACCCCTGCACCACGCAGAAACCCTACTTAGAGGCTTTTTTTTAAATACGCATTTGCATCTTGACCTTTTCACTTATTTTTCTCAAATATTTCTGGACCCCATCCATTACAGGGTTACCAGGAGGTAAATATTCACATGAAAATAGTAATTTACAAAAAGAAAAAAATAATGAGGTAGCTTCATAACAGAATTATTCTTTTACATTTTTAACAATATAACTTCTTCCATTCGGAATAAATATACACCCAATGTATGAAGCAGGATTCAAAGAGAACAGTGGCATGGGGTGCTTGTATAGTGTTATTGATTGGGACCAGGGGGAGGCAGTGCTGGGCCTCTTATACATGGTCGGGATTTTGGAAGGTTTGGTTAGCCCTCTTCTGGAGTTGCCCTGGCCCCCTGCAGCACTGCTCTCTGAAGTGTCTGAACAAGCAGACTGAGTCCTAAGAACGTCAAAGTCGGAGGCATCACTTCCTCTCTGGCTGCTGGCACACCTCCCAACTGGATTCCCAGCCTGACTCCCAGTGCGTCTGACTGACTTCTTAGGGTCTGCCCGAATACTTTTGGCACCTGTGGAAGCTGGGGAAGAACTATTGCTGGTATCACCAGGAAGGGACATTCAGCTGGAATGAAATGTTGGTGTTGGTCGTTTTAACCTGCTGCCTGTTGATGGAATAACCTTGGTCCCACTGGTGCAGGTGGCTGGAGAAGATGGCATGGATGTACAGCTGTGGTTACTCTGACTAGCACTTGAGGTGGAGTGGTTGGGAGAAGCTGCCCAGGAAGATGGTCTGGATCTTTGACCTCGTGATCGGAAAGGAGTCATTCCCTGGGATGCCCGTCCTGGTAGGATAAATTTCTCTCTAAGTTCGATGTTAGTTCTACCTCGTGCTCGGCAGGGATCATTTTTCACTAAAAATTCATCCAAGGCTATCCATCCTCCACCAACCTGGACCATCACTGTGCTGCACAGAATACCGACCAGCCACAACTGCTGAGAATCCCCAAACTGGTATTTATTCTCTCCAGTCTGTTCCACCTAAAACCTTTTTGCACACTTGCATTGTGCCACTTGTCTTGTGACCTCATCTTCAATTTTATCTGCATCAGTTGTTGGTCGATTAGCGTCCTTGTTGGAATGAAGAGCAGCCACAAATTCATAGTAGTCAATATAGCCATCCCCATCCCAGTCAAAAATGTCAGCCACAGCAGTCATTTCTAACTTATTAGTAGGGAACTTGGATGCTAAAATGCCATCAATAAACTCCTGACGTGCTATCTTCCCATCATGGTCTTTGTCGATGCACCAGAAGTCCATTACCGCATATACTTTTTCCTGCAAACATCAAAGTCAACGTTGGTAAATTCCTTCAACTCCTCTAGTCTAGCCAAGGCATCATTCAGCTTCAGCACCAGGGCTAGCAACCACACCTGCTGCCAGCGGCAGAGAGCTGGTTGATTGGCAGATTTTTTGCTACAGATTGTGAGAGGATTGGCATGGGAGGAGGAGTGGGCTGACTTAAAGATTTCCTGCTACCACTTCGGGATTTCTCGATTAAAGGACCATGGGTAGGCTCTATATTCTTCCTTTTGTATGTCTTGGTAACCCGGTCCACATCAGGCTGTTTGCATGTCATTTCCTCCATAAATGTCTGATGCTCAACAATAAGGGCTTTAATTCAGTCGATGTTCTGAGGGACTGGCTCCTGATCTTGCTGAATAAGGGTGGTCTCAGCCCACTGGATCCATGCCAGAAGTTCTTCTAGGAACTCAGCACTAGCCACCAGTTCTAACAGGGCTGTTTCCAGGCGCTGTTGGTGCTGCTTAGCCCATGTCAGGGCCTCCTCAAAGCAAGCTCGTATCATAGTGATCCAGTGTTTGATGGTGGTAGTACAATCAGGATGGGAGACAGCTAGGATGACTTCTCCAAGGGCTACCACTGCATTAACATCCACTTGCTTCTCTTCCACTTTCTTCATGAATTCTTTATGGGTGTCAGTGAGAGATTGCAGGGCCTCTGTGTCATCGGGAAGAGTCCCTCCAAAGCGAAGCGTTCGCTCTGCTTCAGAGAGTCACTCCAAAAGCATGTGCACTGTATTTGTATGGCAACGGATTTGTTAGTGAGTTCGATTTTGGTGTATATAACAACATCCAAGTTGATAGTCTGAAAGGGCTATCTGTATTTTGTTAATAAATTGGAAAACATAACTTTTCAGTGATACATTTTATTAGAGAAAGCTTATTGGTTTAAGTTTGGGGATAAATCATATTGCTTACCTTATACAATTTAAGTGTAAATTCTATGACATGCTCTTTTGAGTTTTACCTTAATTGATCCTATAAATATACACATTTTACTTCTGTAATAAATTATAGAATTTGTTCATTAAATTATGCTGTATGACTGGTCTCAGGAAATGAAATATCTCTACATGTATTAAAAATTACAGTGTTAATGTAAAGCTTTTTCAGGAACAACAAAAAAATATCAGTGCATAGTCAGATAAAATGGCAAACTGTTTTACTGAAAATACTCTCTTTTGAGGAAATAAATTCATGAAGCCTTTCATGAAAAAATCATGTTGCATCTATCACTCTTTAGACTTTAGAAATTTTAACATTTTTAATGTTCCCAGGATGTGAATACAAGGACACATGTTATTATCAAGGAGATTGTACAGGTTACTCTTTTTTTTTTTAATATTGGAAAGAATTTAATGTTAACATTTTCTAGTTTTAAAATTTTAAAATCAAATTGTTTAACCAAATTTTTATGTATCGAGATGCTGTTTCCCTTTGATTGCAAAATTGTTTATAAAAATTCATTCTTGAAAAATCTGAATCCTTAATACCACAGGTTTTGTACATGTTGCTTTTTAATATATTAAAAACAAAAATAACAACAACAAAAGATACCAGACTGATAAAAGACACTCAGTAGTCTTTTAATAGTCTTAATATTGACTCGCTGAAGAAAACACACACACAGGGCTGGACAGAGGTAGGGGACAACTTGTAACACTTTACTCCTTGCCTGGGCTGTGTGAGAAGCTCATTCAGAGGAGCTTTACCCAGGTCATGTGGATGCCAGAGTATACAACACCCAAGTCCTACATCAAGAATCACTTGACCTGAAGATGTCCCAGGAAGAGACCTGAGGCTGGGTCCCTTTCTCAAGTGGGTGAATGTATGTAGGAGACAGAAATATTAGGAAAAAGAAGTTCACAAAAGTTTTCTGATTCTCCTAATTTTGTTACTCGATATCTATGATTTTAATCTGTGGTTTTACTAGAACCACATTGTTCATTGAGTATTCCCCGCCCCCCAGTTTATTCAAGTCTTGGAATAACTATGCTTGGTTTTGTGTCTATGAGGCAATGTTCCAAAGAGCAGGGATGAAGTTTTACTTCCCTGTCTTCCTTAGCTTAGCATGAACTAATGTGGAACAGAGAAGGCAAACAGACTCTATGTGTGCCTTTGAAACACTGCCACCTGGAGGCAAACACTTCTAATTGCACCTCCCCTGGACCCACATGCACATGCAAAGTAATATGCACTTTCTAAACAAAGCCTGGAATAGGTATGTAAAGCTGACAGGACTACAAAAGGGCATTTAGGCAGGAGTCTATTTCTTGAAGGGAAAAAAAAAGCTTGAGCAAACAGATTTTGGGTTGCATTTTTATTCATTGAAAATACCAGTTTCACCAAACAAGCTTTAAAGAAAGAGGCACTGAGTAATTCATCTTGTCAGTTACAATTTATACAAGATTAACTAAATACAACTCTTATAATACAATTTCAAAAGTATCCCAAAAAAACTCTTAAATAACCCTAGTAGCAGCAAATATGTCACACATGTAAACACACCAATGTTACTGTGTAAACACATATTAGTAACAAAAATATGCTTAATAAAAAAATCTGCATTTTAAAAACATTAAATATGTACATATATGTATATAATGAAGAGAATTTGGGCCATCTTTTTCTTAAATTTATAATTTCTGATACCAAAAACAATAAGTGACAATAATAGACACAAATTGTTATTCTCATAAGGCATGTTGAACAATGGTTCACAATGCTCAGGGCATCATGTTGCTGCAGAAGGCAAACTTTCCAAAAGTCTTCTCCGAGTGGTGATCCTTGCACATCGAGGGCACCTGGAGGACTGGAAGCACTGTTTGTGAAAGCAAGCCCTGCATGCTGCAAGCAAGAAGATCAATTGTCAGCAAGCACACCATCTTGTTTTCTCACATATGAACAATGCTCATTCCCATCCCAGGGAGGCAGGGATCTGAATCAGAACCCAGGGTCTTGCAAAAAGAAATCAGCCAGGTTAAAACTCACGGGGGTTATAAATTACCCAACAAGTCAAGAATATGATGCTCAGAGTGTCTGATGGACATAGAAGATGCCACACAGTGTCCCCAGATCTTCCCAAGCATGGAGGCACATGTTCCCCCAGCCTTTAAGAGAATTGGTGACTGATGGCCCTTGGGAGGTGGCACTGCTTCGCTGGTAGTGGTCCTAAATGGAGGGAGCCGCCTCATTCAATATCATGTCCCCTTCATGGCAAATGCCTAAATCAAGTGACTGGTCACTATGGAGCATGTGACCCAGGCAGCTCTCTGTCCCCAAGTTGGGACAAGGCTGAAAGGCCACCCCAACTCCAGAGTTTCCCATGGGATGGGCTTTGGGCTTCAGTGTAACCACATGACAGTTCAGCTCTCCCCACTGCCAATCCTGCTGCCTTCATGGCCCCCACAGACATGTTTTACATGCAAATTCCTGCCTCTGAGTCTCTTAGTGGGAACCCTGTCCTGTAGGCCTGCAACACTGCTTAAAGGGTTAGGAGACACCACCCTGGGATGGCCTGAGAGGAGGTGCACCCACACCGAGGGACTCATTGTGAAAATCTCTCCCATAAAACATGAATCCAGAGCACAGGATTCCCCTGGACACTGACACCTAGAATAAGCACAAGTGCCCTTTTTGTAAAGAGCCAGAGAGTAAAGGTTTTAGGCCTGGGTGGCCATGGGGCCTCTATGACAGCTCCTCAACTCCACTGACACGGCTCAAAAGGAGCAGGAGCCAATACTTCAATGTTCAAAGTAACTGTGATGCAAATACAAAACAGGGTCAGGCCCAGGCACAGGCAGGAACATGTCCTCTATCCAAGCCCCCAAGAGACCTCATCCTTGCCCCACCAAATACTCCTCCTGTGGACCCCAAACTGAGTCATCCCCAACCTACAACACAACCACACACCAGGATTATTGTACTTTTAAAAAATATCTGTGCCCAAGTTATTAAGCTATTATGTAGTTGAAGTTAACTTTGTGATTTAGTCATTAAACTTAACTGTACAACTAAGCTAAGCTATTTTTTATTGGTTCTTTTTAATTATACCTGACAGTAGAACCCATTATGATATAATTAAACAGCAGGGAATTTATCTTTTTTTTTCACAATGTAGATTCACAGGATTCATATAATCTTACATATACATAGGGTAATACTGTCTCAGTCTACTATATTTCCCTCTCCCACTCCCTCCCATCCCATTTTCCTCTACACCATCCATACTTCCTCCATTCTTTTCATATCCCCCCCATGATTCCTCCCCCACCCTATTATGTATTATCATCCACTAATCAGAGAAAACATTTGGCCTTTGGTTTTTTGGGCTTGTAAGCTAAGCTATTATTAAGCTTGTACTCTCTACTTATTAAAATACCTGAACATCTTCTGCAGGTGGCCGTCTGAAATGGGAAGATGACAGTTGTGCTCTGGCAAAATTCACAAATGAAGCCCTTTCCCTGACAGAGCTGTAAAAGAAGACATCAGAAAGTCAGGAACTGGAAATGCTTCTCGTGATGCAGAAACTGAGTTGCCACTTTCACAGAACTTGATAATCATCCATTTTTGAATGTCTATGATTTTAGCTTCTAAGCAAACAGATCAGAACAGTAACAAAAGAGGGCACATACATCTGTTTTTCACCAAGACAGTTTAAAGCAGAGAAAGATCGTGATTTTAAGCTTCTTATTTATTCGTCCCTTCCTAGTTGTGCAGGCTGGCCTCAAACTGCTGGGTGCAAAGGATCTTCCTGCATTAGCTGGGACTACAGACATGTGCCGCCACACCTGACTCTAAACTTGTGTTCTTACATGATGGAATTTCATTTCCAAGCTACACTGGATCCTCCAGTCCAAGTAGACACAGAGCTTCCTGTTCTGTTACATCCTGAGTCCATGTGGCTGCTTCAAGCAGACTGGGATCCAAGCAGCACCAGCACCCAGACTAAGTCACAGGGCCCGGCTTGCAACCCAGCTCTAGCAGTAACCAGCAGGATGATCTGGATCTATGAATTCACAGCTCTGAACATGCGTCTCCTCATCTGTAAAGAGCGTCACCAGCACTACACTCAGGGTTTGTGGGAGTTAATGGGCTTGTGTACTGAGCATGCTGTACAGGCCCAGCCATGAGAACAGGTCAGGGACCCACCTGCTCCTGGTCAACCCTCACCTCACAGCCAGCCACGTGCGCAAGGGATGCTTTCAGAATGTCCTTGAGCCAGGGTGCCAGCAGCCCTCTCTTGGTCCTGAGGAGATCCTCCAGGGAGAACAGGTGGAGCTCATCAGTCAAGTGTCTGGGAACCTGCTCCAACTCCTTTAATGCTCTGCCAGAGAGGAAGCAGAGGAATTCAGGAAGCCACCCACACAGCACACAGGGACGGGAAGGACAGGTGCTTTTTCTTGGACTCACCATTAATTTTTTTAACCAATTGGCATGAGAACACCAGTGAATCTTGTGTACCACTCTACTAATTGCATATGTGCTTAGACAGCAGGAAGAAATTGAAATTCCATGAAATGTGATTCCAAGAAATGAATGAGCAGAAAATACAACTCTGACAGGCTGCCCAAGCCCTCGCTGCCCAGGAGAAAATGGAACACTGGATTTTTTTTTCTTTTTTTTCCTTTTCTTCTTCTTCTTCTTTATTTTTTTTACATCTCCAGCCTTTATATTTTTTTATTTTGAGATGGGGTCTAGCTTA
Organism: Glaucomys volans; assembly: GCA_020662805.1. Taxonomy (NCBI): domain Eukaryota; kingdom Metazoa; phylum Chordata; class Mammalia; order Rodentia; family Sciuridae; genus Glaucomys; species Glaucomys volans. The sequence goes on along the minus strand of JAJEJO010005511.1, from coordinate 482,537 downwards.
TCTGCCAGAACTAGCTTTGAAATTGTGATCCTCCTGACTCAGCTGATAGGATTACAGGTATGTGCCACTGTACCTGGTGGAACATTTGATTTTCAAGGCTTCAAAATATGTATCCAGTACCATTTGATTATCATGAAATCAAAATGACTACCCTGTTCATGCCAACTTAATTTCAAGGCTACCAGTGCCAATTACTGTTGTCTCAGCTGGCAAGAGAATGACTGCTCACAAACAGGTGTGTGACTCCAAATCCATGAGTCCCCCACTGGACTGAACACTAGGCATCTGAGTGCCAGCAGTCATGGTCACCTGAGTATCCCAAAGGCATCTGAACCTTAACCTGGTCTCCTCTGAACGTCCTAAATCAGTTACTGATAGCATTGCTCAATGTCTGCCCAAGACAGCCATGGTCTGTGCTGGACTTGGCACTCCATTAATGCTATATTGGCCTTCATTCTCCACCCAGCATGGGACACTCACTCATGCTGCATGCTCTGATGGAGGTGCCAGATCCCTCTTTTTGATTCCATCTTACCCTACAGGGTCAGGATTTTCCCCCAGGAAGCCTTGCCTGCTCCTAATCCCACTTCATCCCTAAACGAGCTCCACGCTGCCTCTCTGTATCCTCATGGCACCTAGAACACATGTGTAACATGCAGTCTGACAATGAGCTGTATGACTTCCCCCTGCACTTAACACAGACTTAGTAATTTTTAAAATTTGAATCACAGAATGGCTATTCCAGAAGATTGTGTAGAAGGGAGAATGTGTGGCCTATGCCACATGTCATGGATGACAAATGGAGGCTCTGAGAAGCATTAACCTATCAGGCTCATGGTCCAGCAACCACAGATCCAGATACACAGTCCTTCCCAGGAAATTAAACCCAAAAGCAACACATTACCATGAAAAAAGCTATAAATCTAAACAAAATACTTTAAAAGCCTATGACCTAATGTATTATAACGAACATCTTAAACCCCTTGAGTCACTGACTCTTCTTCCACTTAAAAATCAATTGCATTCCTATACATCAGTAATGAATAAACTGAAAGCAAAATTAGAAAAACTATCCCATTCACAACAGACTCAAAAAAAAATTGGGAATCCATCTAACAACAGAGGTGAAAGATCTCTTAATGAAAACTACAGAATACTAAAGAAAGAAATTGAAGACCTTACAAGTCAGAAAGATCTCCCATGTTCTTAGATAGGCAAAATTAATATTGTCAAAATGGCCATACTACCAAGAGTGCTGTATAGATTTAATGCAATCCCTATTAAAATTCCAATGACATTCTTCATAGAAATAGAAAAGGCAGTCATGAAATTCATTTGGGAAGAAAGAGGCAACAAAGCAACCCCTAGAGAGAAAAGTGAGGCAGGAGATATCACAATACCAGACTTAAATCATATTACAGAGCTACGGTTACAAAAATGTCATGGCGAGGCACAGTGGCACATGCCTGTAATCCTAGTGACTCAGGAGGATGAGGCAGGAGGATGGCAAATTCAAAGCCAGCCTCAGCAAAAGCAAGGTTCTAAGCAACTCAGTGAGACCTTGTCTCTAAATAAAATACAAAATAGGGCGGGGGATTGACTCAGTGGTCAAGTGCCCACGAGTTCAATCCCCAGTATTCCCCCAAAATGGCACGGTGTCGGTACCAAAACAGACATGAAGAACAATGGTAAGGAAGAGAAATCCATATAAATACAGTTCTCTCATAATAGGCAAAGGTGCCATAAATACACACTGGAGAAAAGATGGCCTCTTCAACAAAGGTGCTGGGGAAACTGGAAATCCATATATAACAAATGAAATTATACCCCTATCACTCACCCTGCACAAAACCCAAATCAAAGAGGATCAAGGGAATAGACATTAGACCAGAGACCCTGTGCCCACTAGAAGATAAAATAGGACCAACTCTCCATCATGTTGGATTAGGAACCAAATTTCTCAACAAGACTCCCAAAGTGCAAGAGGTAAAATCAAGATTCAATAAATAGGATGGATTCAAACTAAAAAGCTTCCTCACAGCAAAGGAAACAATCAAGAATGTGAAGAGAGAGCCTAGAGAGTGGGAGAAAATCTTTACCACCTGCTCCTCAGATAGAGCACTAATCTCCAGGGTATACAAAGAACTCAAAAAATTTAACACCAAAAAAACAAATAACCCAATCAATAAATGGGCTAAGGAACAGGCACTTCACAGAAGAAGAAATATGATCAGTCAACAAATACATGAAAAAATGTTCAACATCTCTAGCAATTAGAGAAATGCAAATTAAAACCACACACTGAGATTCCATCTCACTCCAGTCAGAATGGCAATTACCAAAGTACAAACAACAATAAAAGTTGGCAAGGATGTAGAGAAAAAGGTACACTCATACATTGCTGGTGGTACTGCAAATTGGTGCAACAATTCTGCATAGCAAACTTTGGAATGGAACCACCGTTTGACTGAGTTATCCCACTCCTCAGCATATACCCAAAGGACTTAAAATTGGCTATACTACAGTGATGTAGCCACATCAATATTTACAGCAGCTCAATTCACAATAGCTAAGCTATGGAACCAACCCAAGGGCCCTTCACCAGATGAATGGATAAAGAAAATGTGATTATATATTATGTGTTATACATATATAATATATAATGGAATATTAGCCATAAAGAGGAATGAAATTGTCATATTTGCTCATAAATGGATGGTACTGGAGACTATCACACTAAGTGAAATAAGACAGTCCTCAAAACCAAAGGCCAAATGTTCTCACTGATATGTGAATGCTAACACTAAATAAGGGTAAGAGAGACGAACAGAAGTTTATTGGATTAGACAAAGGGGAATGAAGGGAGGGTGGGGCAATGGAAACAGGAAAGATAGTAGAATGAATCATATATAGCTTTCCTATGTTCATATATGCAAAAATGATCAGTGTAACTGCACATGATGTACACCCACAACAAAAAGAAGTAATGCTCCATGAGTGTTTACTATGTCAAAATATATCAACTGTCATGTATATCTAAAAAGACAAATTTAATAAAACTCTCAGCGAATTCACACCTAAACCTTTACTACTGTTTGGCATTTCATCCTATGAAATATGGTATCAACTTAAGTACCACCCTATTGCTGAACACCTGGCAGATTTTTAACATAATTTCTTATTTTAAAAACTACATCAAAGTAAAATCTCTGTCCATATCTGCAAGCATATCCTTAGGAAAAGCTTCTAGAAGTGGAGTCAGAGGGCTGTGAGCCCACCCAGGTTTACATGCCTCCTGCCTCTCTGTCAGGGGATTTACACAGGCACCATGCTCATAGCAGCTTATACGTAATGGGAGGAAGCCACCCATGTGTGCCTCAGTGGATGGATACAGCCACATAGGAATATGGTTCAGCCTTATAAAGGAAGGAAATTCCTTTTTATACTCCTTTTTCAAACTTTATTATTATTATGTGGTGTTCAGCATGGAACACAGTGCCTCACAAATGTTAGGCAAGTGCTCTTCCCCTGAGCTACATCCCCAGCCCCAAAGGAAGGAATTCTGACACATGCTGCAATGTGGGTGAACCTTGTGGACATTATGTTAAGTGAAATAAGTCACAGAAAGACAAACACTCTAAGATTCCCCTTATATGAGGCACTGAGAGGAGTCACATTCATAGGGACATAATGTAGAAAGGTAGTTTGTAGGAGTCAGGAGTGGAATGGGCATTGGGTTGAATGCATATGTAGTTTCAAGTCTGCAAGAGGAAGAGCTCTGCAGATGGACGGTGGTGATAAGAGCACAGCAACGTCATGAATTTAGCACCACTGGACTGTATATTTTACATGATGAAGATGGAAATTTGAGGTCATATATATTCACCACAGTTTATTAATAACAACTCAAAGGCCACTGGCTAGAGTTGCTTCATCCTTCTCCTGGCCCACTCTTCTTACTCTACAGTGATTTAGCAATATTGCAGGGGCGGCCTGCATTCCCAAGGACAGCCATGAGGTAATCACTATGCTAAGAAGCCCTGTGAACTGGGGAGCAGGTTCCCAGAGGACCTCAGAGGATCAGCACCTGGAGGAGGGAACATGGACTGTCCCAGCCAAAAACCATACCTGGTGGCAAACCTGCAAGTCTTCAACAGCCTCTTGACATGAAAAAGCTGCTCCTGGATGTCCTAAGGTGACAAACCAAATGAGGGGAGTTAAATCAGATCAATAACACTGGCAATGTGGCAATGTATGTGTCAAAGGGAAATGCTACTTCTCACCTCTGTGGAATCCCACCCCTGGAGAAAACAAAGCTTTAACGCAAACAGCCTCTACAGCAGGGGTTCAGAACTGAGTCCACAGATCCACAGAGGGTCCTGGATGGATCCTGGATTTGTGGAGCCTGAAGCTTTACACAAACAATTCTGAGACTTTTGTCAAGAAAAACACCAACTATGTATAAATATAAAAATTCTGTAGGGGCCTTGGAAAGGAGCCCATGTAGGTTAGGGGCCCAAAACATCAAGCTTCATTTACTTCTCACTCCATCTGCCTTTCAGAGGATCTGCCTGGGGACACCCTGAAACTAGAGAGAGGTATGTTTCCTGCCCTAGACCACCTGGCTGGACTCACTTCCCCTGCAGAGGCACCTGCTCACCTTCACCCTGTCCAGTTCCTTGACTTTTGCATAGAGGTTCTTGCTGACACTCAGCAGATTGAAAATGGGTTGGTGCCATATGCTATCCAGCAGCTGTTTGGAGAAATTGCTGACAGGGTACTTCCTGAAGTCCCACATCATCAGGATCCGTGCAGGGATGCAGGACTCTGCATACGAGTGGCAGCGGTCACAGAAATACTTCCCCAGATATTCACAGTACCGGAGCCGCTTCACAAACTCTGCCAAGCACATCAGAAATTGAGTGTCACACACCTAAGGCTGGAAATTCACCCAGGTCTGCCTGCCACCTCCAATTCCTGTGCAAGATTCAAAGGCTCGAATGGCTATTTTTAAGGTGGTAAAGCCATACTTGACCTCATGACAACTGGGAAAACTCTGGCAGGACTTGGGAATTTAAATTGTGGCCACTCACAAGATTTGCTATGGGAGAACAGATGTTGGAAAAACAGAACCACCCAAAATACTCCTGGAGTACGAAGGAGTACAAAGCAAACTCCAATACAGCAAATAGAATATTCCATTTGGGATCTGGAATCTGGTTGGGAGAGCAGACTCTACATGTCACTATCAGGAACTCCTAAGACAGATCAGAATCTCTTCAGGCCAACTGTCCTGAAACCACAAAATGCAACTCAGAGCTGGATTCAATATCACACACAGGAAGAGTGCTTTGTAAATACCAAAGCAGTTCATATACAAACCCAGGAAGCAGCATCCAAAAGAGTTCCCTGACACTTGAGAGAAAAATACAAAACTGAACAAAGGATGGGAACAGGTCATACATGGAAAGAAAAGCAGATAACCAATAGAGACTTATAAAATGATCTCCACAACAGTTAGGGAAACACATATTAAAGAAGTGAGATACTCTGTTCTCCTCCTAGTGTCACACATCTAGAAGATCCAGGGCAGGTGAGGGGTAGGTAGGCAACTGCTCACCCCTGCTGCTGTGGGAATGACCTTTTAGGAGGACGTTGCTGGGACATGCTTCACTGTCACATGTGCAACAGTAATCCCACTTCTGTGACTCCATCAGACAAATGCCAACAGGCACACGGAGACACACAAAGGTACTCACTATGGTATCTCCAAGACAAGGAATGGGGGCGGGGGGGCAGCAACCTAAGTGTGCATCAAAAGGTGACTCACTGCATCAGTGCAATGCTCTCAGTGTGAAGTGCTACAGCCCAGGGGAGAGTGGGTGGTCTCAGGAGGTGCACCCCTGTTACAGGTAGACATACTGCGATCTCAACCTTGTTTTTAAAAGTACATACATACACAGTGTAGATGGTCACCAACAACCAATGCTGAACATTTCTGGAGCATGAGTGAAAATGATTGGTGCTCTTCACACTTTTCAATTTGCTGAAGTGAATAGGCACTGTTAGGAAACCTCGCTCATAAAATACATCAAAAAACGAAAAGTATAGATATGAATGTGACAAATATTCCCGCACTTAACACAAAAGGAAAATGGTCCAGCTGGAGTCTCCTAGGTGCCCCTCCCTCAACACTAGGGTCTAAATGAGCCCACGTTGAAAGTTGGGCATTTACCATCCTTGGTTTGACTCCTGCCTCTTTCTAATTAACGTGCCTTGAGGCGAATATCAGGTGACATATTCACTGACGTACACTGTGAGAATTCATGAAATAATGACTGGGAAAGCAGTGACCACAGCACCAGCACACTGCAGATTCTGAGTAAGGTCTCCAAAGAATGGCTTGGAAAATGTACAAGGCCGAGTGGCCACAGGAGCAACCTCTCTCCCATACTTCCTCTGCCCCACACACTGCTTGAATGTAGGACATATCCTCTGTCAGACCTGCAACTGTGTGAGGTAGGGACTATCATTTCCTTATTTCACTGATGAAAGCACAAATAATTGGAGTGAATTCAAGGCAGGGGCATGCGAGCAGGAAGCAGGCAAGGAGGATTTTAATCCAGGCCCAGGCCTGCAAAGCTCCAGCTATGGCTGCCATGCCCCACTCCTTCTCTGCTGTACCTGGTGGAAGGAAGGGAAGGAGCTGGCAACTCTGCATCTGCCCAAATTACCCCTCAGGCCCAGGTCACACGAGAGCTGATGGTTAAAAGCAAGCTAATACAGTGGATTCTCACTGCTGCACTAGCTGTGCTCCATAAGGTGCTGTGACGCTGAATTAGCCAACACTGAACCACTGCTCCTGGGGAAGACAGGGTGAGGCACCTATGAGCATCTGGTAATTATGCTTCCAGCAACTGATCAATTTATAACCTTATTTCATGTATATATCTGTTTAAAGACCCCCCCCACTTAATATATTTTGTTGATTTATAACATTGAATTCAGGCCAAAAGCACCATAAACCACATTTTCTCCATAAGAAGAGTCATAATGTTATTGTGCTTAGGGACACTATTTAGCACCTCAGCACTATGCTCAGGGGTCACTTTAAACAGTGAAATCACCACCACCAACAACAACAACAAATCATAAAAATGCTACAAACATGGCAGGAAGTAAACCACAAAAGGTTTCTTCTGGCCTCTGCACTCTACATTCCTGATCAAACTTGACAGTGGAAAAGAAAGAAGGAAACAAGGGATCAATAAATTCTCCTCATGCCACTCATCTTCCCCTAACATCTAAGACCCTAATATCTCAATATCTGTTTACTCATTCATCAAACTTCGTTGAATACATACCAAGTGTTATACTGCCTATAAAGAATAAATTATGCTCACTCATCTCTTCGGCTTTCCAAAGACTTTTAATTAAAACAGAACAAAGTGTCCTAAAATGGTGGCTCTCAGCCCTCAAGGGACATTTGGAAATAGCTGGAGACATTTTCGTTGTCACTACTGGGGGCTCCTACTATCAAGTGATGCTGCTAAATATCCTAAAAGGCACAGGACATGCCCATCAACAAAGGCAACCATACTGAAGTAGAGAAATCCTACTCTAAGAGACAACTGTTCTTCTTCAGTGAAAAGTAATGACATGGAAAAAAGAGGAGGGAAATATTCTAAAACAGGATGGTCCAATAGAACTTTCTGGAAATGTTCTGTATCTGTGTTTTCCAACACCTTAGTCACATGTTACATGTGATAGTTCAGCACTTGTAATGCAGCTAGTATGAGTAAGGAACTGGATTTAAATTTTACATAGTTTAAATTTAATTTTACATAGCCATATGAGCAAGGGGCTACCATATTAGATACAGAACTTCTAGAATACAGTTAAGAGAGATAACTAAAGGCATGGTGTGAAATTCAACTGGAATCTGAATGGAAAAATTAGCCATTTTTGATCTTAGGAGCATTAAATAAAAATGGACTACTAGCAGAAAACACTGAAATTTATTATTTGTTTTGGTGTGACAACTCTTTATCATCCTCATTTTTAGGATATACTGAAATAATAAATGGTGAAATGTCAGGTTCAGAGTGTGAGATTAAAAGACTTAGAAAAATGACAACTAAACTCAATGTGATATTCTGCATTATTTTCTGCAAAAAATAGAGGATACTGATGAAAAACCTGAAAAAAAATCTATAAAGTCTATAAAGTCTAATGTTAGCTATAACATTGGTCTATTGAACCAATGTTAATGTCTCAGACTTAATAATTATACTCTGATTATATAAGATATGGAGATTGGGGGAAGCTGGGTAAAAAGGACTTGGGAACTCTCTGTACTATTTTTGCAATACTTTTATACATCTAAAATAATCTTCAAATATGAAGTTAAAAAAATTATCCCAAGAGCTAAAAGACGTTTGCAGGGAAAGCCCCAAATTGTTAAGGTCATTAACAACTAAGCCCATAGTTATTAAGGTCATCTACAATCTGCTCCTGCCTAGCTCTCCAGCATGCGTTCTCTCTCATTCTCACTCTCCAGTCACGCAGGGCTTCTCTTCAGCTGCCACACTCTGCACATGATAAGCACCCATCTAGCGGGCAATCCCTTCCTTAAACCTTTCATTCCCAGCACCACCACCACCCCAAGCCCAGATTAAGTTTCCCTGCCATAATGGAGATTTACTCAGCCACAAAGAAGAATGAAATTATGTCATTTGCAGGAAAATGGAAGGAACTTGAGACCATTATGTTAAGGAAAATGAGCCAAACTCAAAGTCAAGAGCTATTATGTTTTCTTTCATATGTGGAGGCTAAAGAGGAGAAAGGAAAAGAAGGTGAGGGCTGGGGACATTTCATAAAAATCAAAGGGAGATCAGTAAAGGACAGGAAAGGTATCAGGTGGAGGCAGGAGGAGAGAGAAAGGAGAAATGTTGGGGAGTGATAGTGGCCAAATTACATTGTTATATCAAGTGCATGTACAAATATGTAACAACGAATCTCACCATTATGTACAATTATAATGCACCAATTAAAACTATGGGAAAGTACTTCCTTTGCTGTAAATGCCATGGAACTCGCCCCTTTCTCTTTCCTCACACATGACACCCTTGGTTTTACGTGTGTGGCTATATGACGGAGCCCACATATGACTATGTGGGCTCCATGAAGGCACGACCATGTGTAAGACTCACCCCCGTGCTAACTCTGTACACACAGCTCCATACTGAAACACACTCAGGAAGTACTTTAGGAGTTAATGGGATTCACAGTCACCTGTTTATAGTTTCTGACTCACGACTCTGATTTTTACTGAGGCACCAGGGTACGATGGGTAACCAACAGGCATGGTCCCTGGTGGACTAACTGGTAAGCGAGTCAGTTAAAGAAACCCAGTTGTAACTGATGCCCGTTGGCACTGTCATCCAGTAGAGGAGAGGAAGTCCAGACAGATTTCTGCTTTCTATTTTTGTCTTTTGAAGCACAGTGCCTGTCGGGGTGAAAAGAATTCCCAAACCCAAGTGGGAAATTTTCATTTCCAGCTGGGGGAGCCTGACTCGAAGCCTCAGCCCAGAAATGATCCCCTCACACTACCTCCCTGATCTCTCTCCGAAAAAGCTGGCCTGCTGCTTGGCAAGCCATTCATTCTCTCAACAAATAACCTTCGAGCACCAACTATGAGCCAAGCACTCCTCTAAGAGTTGGTGATAAAACAATGGACAAAACCAGCAACATATCCTTCTCACGGCTTATAATCTAGTGATAGAAACAGTTAATGAGACAAATCAGTGAAATAAAAGTATTCTAGGAAGAACATGCTACGAATAAAACATAATGACAGTTCATACAAAGAATTCATGTAATTGCTTGTAGCCAGTATGGAAAGCTGGGCATTTTCCATATGACAGCCAGGGGAGGCTCCAAGATTTTTGAGCAAAGATGTCACAGAAGTAAAAGAATCAACCATAAGTATGTTGTGGGGTGGGGTGGATACTGGAGGGAGAATCCAGAAATGCAATCCCTAAGAGTGAGCTGGCCCCTTTAAAGTCCAGCAGGGAGGCCATGTGATTGGAGTCCAATGCTTAATGGGGAGACAGCTAGGACTCTGGTCCTTCTGGTTCCTGGTCAGTCACACAACCTGTGGTTGTTCTATCATTGCATAATGGACAAGCAGTCCATTATCTATACTTACTAGGCTCTATTGGAGTTCCACAGCCAGCACAGAAAAAATTCTGGGCCACAACCACCAGCTCCCTCCTGAGGACACAAAATGGTTAAAGTTACATTTCAGAGGTGACCAATGGAACACTTTTCATCAATGGACCTCATGATGTCTTTCTTAGCTTGGGATCTTAATTTTGTCACTCACCATTTGGAAAAAAATTAGATTTATTCAGTACAAGTTTCTAATTGAACTATCTGCATCTTTTAAAGCTAGAACCCTCTAAAACTCTCTTCTGTCTCTAAAGTAGAAGTCAGAATCACAAATATCTACTCAACCAAGGGGTATTTAAGAACTTCTTACTACCCGTGCACATGAGTCTAACTGCACATTACAGTGGAAGACAGCCCAGGAAGAAAGACACCAAAGGATGATGTCTTTGGAAAGGTCACAAATGGATCCAAAAAAATTCAATGAAAAGAGGTAATGGAAAAAAAAGGTATCAAATATTTCTTGTAAGAAATACTCCATGGAATTCTTCCTGCTAAACTGCTGCACACAATTTCACCTGGGATTTGGAATACAGACAAAAGGGTTAAAAGTGAATTGGAGTTCAAGGTCAGCAAAAATGGCTAATTTGTCCATTACCTTAGAGAAGACCTAGAGAATCCCTACAGAAAAGATACCCCATGCCAAAAAAATTGACTTCTCACAAGGTCTAGAGAGCCAGTGAGCTATTCTGCCCAAGCAGCTCTAGAGACCTTCTTTTATCCTCTATAAAGAAAAACACAACAGAAAAGAGTCTACGAGTCAAGTCATGGGTCAAGTCAACAAGGCTTCACAGTCCCTTTATGACCCTGTACTACAGGGAAAGTGCTCACCAAATTTAACACAAACCAAGAGGAGTGCAAAAATGACTTGGTGAAAATGTTTACTCTGTATTCTTTGTCTATAATCTGTCATATACTCTCAGAACAAACTAGAATTAAACTACTGCTTATGTGTGTGTGAGTGTGTGTGTGTGTGTGTGCACTCACATGAATGAACAGTTTATTTACTTTTCTGCATCAGTCTAGATATTTACTCTTTTTCAAATTTACTATTTCTTAAAGAATGAAGATATTGTTATTTATATTCTGCTACATTTCTCAATTATAGGAATGCTCCTCAAGATTAGATTTTCCTTATTGAAAATTTACTCATTCCTTTTTAGTACACACTGACTGCACTGGAAAAATGGATGGTCTACTCTTTTCAAAATGTAGCATTTGATTTTTTTAGTTTCATTACTAACCACTTTAAAAATCTCCTTTCAGTCTATTTAATTTTCAGTTGCTATGGAATACTCATAGTTTCTCAATATGTCAAAACCTATAGAGCCCCAAAAAACCCAAGATAAACAACGTGTCCAAAAAATGAGGCCAGAGAATATGCACAACTTTCCTATTCCAAATTTCCCTGTGTCCCTCAGAATATTCTTTTTTCATTCCTTTACTTTAATAGAGAATTGGTAGAGCCAGGCATGGTGGCACATGCATATAATCCCAGACTTTGGAGGCTGAGACAGGAAGATCACAAATTCAAGGCCAGCCTCAACAATCTGGTGGGGTTCTAAGCAACTTAATGAGACCCGGTCACAAAATAAAAAATAAAAAGGGCTGGGGATGTAGCTCAGTGGTTAAGTGCCCCCAAATTTAATACCTGGTATAGAAAAAGAAAAAAGAGTTGGTGGGTTCTATCACAGTCTGTTTTCAGTGGACTAGGGTCCAGGCAGCAGTCTATACTTACTTGAGTGGTGGATGAAGATTAAGTATGATTTGAAATCTAGGGGGGGCCCAGTCTTCAGTCCCTTTCATCCTAGATTTAAATTTAACATCCTGTCCTATATCCATACTGGATTCAAAGTCTTTTCGGACATTTTCTTCATTTACAACCTGCATAACACATAAGAGGAGTTAGGAAAACCTTAAATAGGCATATTTTAAGAGTTTAAATGAAGAGCATCCAAATGTGTTTCCTATATTAAAACATATCATGACAATTAAACTGTTTTTACCTGAACCATGGCAAAGGCCCTCCACCTCCACCTCACCACAACTACTACTACGCTCACTTTTCTTAGTAGTACTTTTAGTTTGTTTCCAGAATTTGAACTTACTGCAGGTAGGTTATTTAGATGTGGAAAACGTTTTGGAAGACAACAAAAGCTTCCCTTTCTCAGTCAACAGACTGGGAGGTGCTGACATTCAGCACCCTCTTGTGATCTGTCTCCCTAGAAACAGCTCTGTTAAGGTGCTCCCGGTCTATCAGTGTTCAGTGGCTCCACTTTGAAGCATTATACTTACCCATTGCCACTCCTCGGATTAGCCCCCTGTGTCCTCCACAAGTTCACCAAGGTCATTCAATTCTTATTCCCATAAGATCACTGCCACCCACTCCCCCCACACAGAGGAACACAAACATGCATTATCGAATCAGAAGTCACCCAGCTCAGTAAAACACCAGGTCTCTCCACTGCTGCCCTTTGTTAAAAATACCCATCATCCCATGTTCCTACCTGCCACAGTGCAGCCTGGACTAATACTTGCCGATCATCTTCCCAGATTCCCTGATAAATGAAACTCTCCCTCCCCAACATTCCAGAGTGCTTTCTCTCCACTTTTATTTTAGCCTTTGTCACAAAGTCCTCCATCACCACCCCAGCTGCATGCTTAGAGGCGCTCTGTGCTACAAGGAAGCCAGCCTGTATTTTCAAATTAGGCAGCCTGGGACATGACTCCTGCTTGACCACTGACCAGCCCTGCTGAGATCCAGGCCCAGCATTTTAAAATAACAAAGATAAGAGCAGCTACCTGATAGGACACAAGGGATTAAAATGTGACTGAGAAGCACAGTCCCTGGTACACAATAAGCACTCAATACATGCTGATTTCATCTTTGGTTTTGAGTTACCCCATGGGGAATACCATATAAGAAAACATAAATATTTGAAGTGAATGGGCTAGTTAAATGGATAATTTAGGAACTTTTGATTTAAGGTCAATTTATTTTAATACTTACTATTGAGTCTCTTGCATTCAGGGAATCTGCCAGTTGATACTTAACTGTTGACAACATCCAGCACTTTTGGAATACTCGGTACAACTCTTTGGCTAACAGCTCAGCAGAAGTGACGTCTGTCTCACTGAAACAGAAGAGATGCAGAAACTGGGTAACTACAGACATGAGGCATGGGCTGAGTCTTCCTCAGGTTTCCAACTGCTCTTTCTACCCCCAGCTCAGAGGAGGTTGTTGGGTGAAACTAATATCAGTCACTGACTGGGCATTTTAAGCAACACAGTTCATTCACACTGCATGCACAGAGCATCTTTTACTTATTGAGGGTCCTAAGACTTGAAGGTGAGAAAAGCACTAAATTTCAAGGCACAAGGCCTGAGCACAAGCCCCACTTCTGCTACTTAACAACACTGTGACCAGAGGCACAACCGATGTGGGCCTTAATTTCTATGTCTATAAAATGAGGTTTAAAAATAAATATGCACATAAAACTTGACAAGTCTGCTCATGAGGATCAAATGAGAATGTATACAACAGCCTTATACATGCTATAAAACCTCATGGAAACTTTGGGGCTGCTATGACTTGAATATATGTAGTGTTTTCCAAAGGCTAAGGCCTTGTCCACCAGGGTGGCACTACTGTCCACAGGCATGGAACATTTGGAAGGCGGGGCCTACTGGGAAGTTCTTAGGTCACTGGGGGTGTGCCCTTTGAAGGGAGTGGGACCCTGGCTCCTGGCTTAAGTTGTGAATGTTCTCCCTCACATTCACTTCCACCTCCATCCACCATGCTGCCCCTCCATCCACCATTCTCACCACAGGGCTGTGCAGCTACCATGCCATTGAACCTCTCATACCGTGAGCTAAATAAATGTTTTCTACATTAGTTGACTTGGCTACTTTGCTGTAGTAACACAAAGTCCCTATTGGGGACAGTAGGGAGGGGTGAATGATTTATTTAGGTGGTAATCCCCATCTTTAGAGCTGGCTAAACTTGGTCTGAGACCCAATGTTCAAAGAGCCTCCAAGGTACCCATCCCAGAGCCTCAGTGCATATGGAGGACTCCTACCTCTTAGGGGACCTGAAGGAACAGCTACAGGTTTCTCGAATATCATTAAACTCTCCAAATTCTGGGGGGAAAATAAAAGAAAGAGTAGTGAGATCTTTCAGTCTGTTTCACTTAACTGTAGTCAGTTTTGTAAGAAGAACACAAAAAGAGCTCCCTGCCTCTCAGAAGGAACCAATTATTCCACATCTCCATGCTTTAGGTTCCTCTGAGTTTCTATTAGAAGACTCCAGTCAATGACCAAAGATGGGATTCATCTGAAATTTCACCAGCATATAATTGAAAGATCATTAGATCCTAAGGAATAGCTGCTTTTTCATTCAGTTCTACAGTGAGATTAGACATTAACTCTCAAGACGTTTCAAGCAAGACAAATAAGTTTTTAAAATATCAGGGATATGATTTGATCTTAGGAGATGCTTCTTTGCAAGCCACTACAGTGGGGTGCTGTGTGTAATACATGTTAGTAAGTGTGTGAAGAGGGGTGTGGGCAAGGAGCCAGTCAGAGCCAGCAAGATCCAAACCTTACCTACAACAACGAACTCATCAGAGTCACATCTGCAGGCCTTTTTCACCACATTATAGTGAGAAGGTGTTCCAACAGTCGGCCTGACCTGTAGCACAGCACAACCTAGAGAAAGAAAGGAAGGGGTGCTTCACCATCAAAAGAGAAAGAAGGGTTGGGGATGTAGCTCAACAGTAGAGCACTTTCCTAGCATAGGCAAGGCCCTGGGTTCAACCACCAGCAGTACAAAAAACAAAACAAAAAAAAGTGCAACCTGTAACACCCAATGAAACAGAAAGTGAGGGGTAAAGAGCTAAGAGAAGAGGTTACTTCAATTATTTTAAAAATTCAGTTCTAGAAATAAAAAATCAGGAAGCTATTTTTATATTCTTCTTATATTCACAATTAAGTGAAACAGACTAATGTGTATTTCAGAGTTCCTAATAGTAATCTGCCTACTTTTGAGTATGTTTGAAATTTTTGTTAACATAAGTTTTTTAAAAAAAATGAAAGAGGGTTAAAAACTGTCAGCTTCACAGGAAGGCAAACAGGATAGGCAATGTAAATGCTGCACAGGGCTGAGTAGTCTCCCCCCCAAATTCATGTCCACCTAGATCCTGTGGATGTGGCTTTGACTGAAAATGGTCTTTGCAGAAGTAATGGTGGGAAAGTAAGCTTCAGTTTTTTATTTTTATTTTTTTGAAAGGAAGCAGGTTGTAAGGGAGTATTAGATGACTATTTTAACATGTTCTGTGAGAGGTTAACTATATCACTGTGATTATATCAGCCATGAAGAAGGTAAAGTGTTTTTAAGTCACTCAGAAATAAAGTGCTAAGTTACAGGCTCTGTGGGCCACCAGATGGACAAGGTCAGTGGGTCCCAGCCATATGGAACAAACACGTGGAAGACAGGACTGAAAACACAAATTTGGGAGACTGCAACTGAGAGGGAGTAACCAAAGCTAGGAAGTGGCTAAAATCTGCCAGGAAGCCAGATGAGGTGGTGAGCAACTATAATCCCAGTGGCTCAGGAGTCTGAGGCAGGACAGTGGCAGGTTCAAAACCAGACCCTCGGCAATTTAGAGAGACCCTAAGCAACTCAACAAGACCCTGACTCAAAATAAAATATCGAAAAGGGCTGGGGTGTGGCTCAGAGGTTAAGCGCCCCTGGGGTGAATCCCCAGTACCAAAAAGAAAATAATAAACCTGCCAGGATGCAAATCTAGAAAATAAAATAGGACTAAGGGCAGGATTCAAGTTTAGGAAATGCTATGAAAGTAACAAATGCTCATATCAGTTGCCACCTTAGGAGCCCTTTCCTCCTAGGAGAACTCCTGGACCCCCATAAGAGGTGAGCTGCTTCTACTCAGTGGCCCACTGCACTGAGTCCTCCCCTCTGCCCCAGCACATGACCTCCAGGAGAAAAGGAGTGCACCCTGTCCACAGCTCACCCTCAGCACCCACCGAGCACATCGCAGGTTCACTCTTTGCTGAATGAAGGAGAACTACTTGGAAAAGGAAAAAATAGATATGGAAAGCTAGAAGAATGTGGACAAGAAGAAAGGGGGGAGGAGGAGGAGGAAGAGGAGGAGAGGACAAAGGGCATTAGGCACTGAAAAAAAAAAAAACAGAAGTCCAAGAAAATAAAATAAAACAAAACATAAGATCTGAAAACAGGATGGAGCATGATCACCAACTCCAAGGCAAGATGGCAGCCATGTGAGGCTTACACAGGGTACTCATGAAGTTTTGGACAAAAGGTTGAAAAATGGACAGACTTCAGCACAGAGGGGAGGAGAAGTGGACAGAGACAGCAGCATCAAGGTTCTCACACCTGCCCAACTTGCCTTCACAACCACTGTCAGAGGAAGTGGGAGACACAGATTCTTGCTTTGGTTTAGCATAAACAGTCATTTCAGAGTCAGTTTGGTCACTCCCAAGGGACCCACTGGCTTCTTCTATGCTCCAGCTCTCTGCCTGCTGTTGACTCACGATGTTGCACTTCATTTTCTCCATGGCTGATATAATCATATCGGCAACATAAAAGTGAGCATTCTCCTGCAGAGATAAAAATCAATTGAAATATCACAAGCAAAATGTACAATGTTAAATGAGGATATATTAGATTTGAAAAATCAAAAAGCTCCATTGCAGTGAAGTTAATGTATATCTTCTTTTTAACTATGTTATTATAGGTCATCTATGGTTTATACCCACATCATCCAGAGCCATACATCTACTCCCTGGTAGTCAACAGATGACCCAAGATGAACTTGCTATGATACAAAACCCTATGTTGGTGGTGGCCCCACAGCTGACATTATTCAACAAGCATGGAAATTTTTTCACTCAGCAGACCCTGCCTCCAAACCTCTGCTAAGCACTCCAGGCATCCTCTACCCATCTAACTTTGAAATGAAACCTATTTGCTATGACTCATCAGGGTGGAGTTTCCAGGTTTAAATCAGAACAGCACAATCTAAGGGATTAAGACTCTGGGTGTTCAAAAGAGGCAGAAGAAGAAAGCACCCACCTTTTCTATGTCGACAGGCAGCAGGAATGGCTCTGATGAGAAGGAATTCCAAGAAATGGCTCCTCCCCTGATTAGAACAGCACCTGCAATATACCAAGCCATTGGAAATGGAGGAAAGGAAGTTCAAAGATTAAGAAAACAAAATCATCCTAGGGCTTAGGTTTTAAGTACTGCAAATAAATAAATAAAATATAACCTTGGTACAATTCTAGAATAAATGAGGACAGCAGCAGCAGAACCCTTGTGCTGGAGTTCTTGCAGGTTTTCCCTTAATGGGAGGCACCTGGAGTAACTGGGAGGAATCCTCAGAAAGAGCACAGGAGAGCTGCTGAAGTGGAGAACAATGAGAAAAACAGGGTAGGAAGAGGAGAGGAGCCACGAGGTGGGGAAAGTGACAGGAAACATTCCAGAAGTATGCTATGAGAATGACAGGTTTACATCTTTGACTTATTGCAATTGACCCCAAACTTCCTGTTACATACATAAAACCATCTGAAGATCAGTGTTGCTTCTCTAAAATAGTCTTCCTCCAGTTTAAACCGAGAAGAAAGTGCAGAAGCTACCTTCTGCTGACTCATCCATTCTGCACCCTTAGCCTCTCCATTCCTGGCAATGACCAGCCTCAAACAAGCACCATTTCTGTCATGTGCCTTCTTACTGCAGCATTGAAGGCAAACATTTCAGTGACAGCCACAAGAGTGAGTGTCTCAAACTGCTAATTTGGACAAACTGCTGCCAATGTCCTGCTAATTATGCACTTCCAGATGACAAACAGAGGCAAGCAGGATCATGCAAATGCCTTTCTTCTTATTCAAGAAAGCGGTTGGTGCATGGAAAATTGGGGCTTTGGGCATTAGAAAACCATCTGGTGCTGGTGAACTTGTTTTGGTGAAGGAATATGTAAATGAATGTTGTAGGATTTGAGAGCTATAGGGTATCTGTGGTACTGTAAGGAGAAAGCAGCTATTGAGAAAACAACTTTTTTTTAAATGAAAACAGGAAGCTAGCAGGACATGGTTGTACACACCTATAATCCCAGTGACTTGGGAGACTGAGGGAGGAGGATCACAAGTACAAGGCCAACCTCAGCAACTAAGCAAGGTTCTATGCAACTTAGCAAGATCCTGTCCAAAATAGAAACTAAAAGGGCTATGGATGTGGCTCAGTGGTTGAGCACACCTGGGTTCAATCCCCAATAAAAAAAGAAAAATTAGAAGCTGGCAGAATTTGGCCCATAGGCCGTAAGTGCAGACCCTAAGCACAGAAGAAGAAGCACAGAGAACAATCAGACAGAGTGGATTCCAGTTCCAGATCTCTGTTCACTATGCCTCAGCCATGCATTTGCTCATCCCTTAAATTGGGATTATCACCTTTTACAACGCTAAGGGGAAAAGGAATGTGAAGGTATTTTGTAAACATGCAGATCTTGTGCAAATAAAAAGAACTTGTTTCCTACAGCTTCAGGAAATGCTTTCAGGCTCAGGGATGTCCTGGAAAACAAAAACTCCCTTGCTGCCATGTGAGATGCACTGGTCCTAGGAATATCCATGTCCTGGTGGTCAATGCCCATTTCCTCATTGCCTACCCAGTACTAAATGGAGTTAAGAACCAGATCATCAGGACTTTTCTTTCTTAATTCCAGGGAATGAATTCCTTTACCAAGTTTAAGAGAGATTTTCAAAACAGTAAATGGTTTTTAGAGTCACTGAGAAGGAAGCTGAGAGTCCTTGTGTTTGGACAAAAGGGGTTGCTGGCATCTGCATTTTTCTCAGGAGGAAGGCAAGAATACAGGATAATTTTAAACTGCAGAACTGTTCCCGCCAAGGGAAACAACAAATGGGTTGGGGCAGGGGTATTCTAGGCCCTAAAGATCTTCTTCAGTCAATGACACTTTATAATTTGTCCCTGTGATAGTTTGGGGAAAAAAGGAGTTGTCTCCATGAGACCCTCTAACAGCAGACTAATCTCTAATTTAGCAGTCCCTAAATCTGCAAGTCACTGTCCTGGCAGGAGGGCAAAAGACAGAAAAAAGGCCTGTAATGAGAATTATTTTGTTCAAATTTAATTTTTTCTCAAAACTAGATATTTAAAGACTGTCCAAAATCTATTCTTAAGTTATGAATAACGAGTTAAAGATTGTAATCATCTTTGATTTTTCCAATATTTCCGATAGCACAAATAAACTCAACTTTTGAGTAAGGTGGAAAATGGGTTCCTGCTAGGGAGACATACAGAACAAGCATGCAGGCAGCAGGGAGACAAACAGGTTTTAAAGTTATTTTGAAGGAAAACCCCTTACTGACTATTTGCACTAGGGTTCTAATAGAAACCTAATGCAAAGCATGAACATAATATAATTAAAGTTTAAAAATAAAGTGAGCACTCCACACTGAGTTGAGAGTAAATTGACAATTCCATATGCTGTTAAATTCCACAAAGCAGATACAAGCTCAAAGTTGGCAAGTGGCATTGATTATCAACTATGCTGAGCTATAAAGATGACTCCTATAGCCTAAGAAGAAAGCAAATACTTGATTCTCCTGCTCTGACCATGCAGGAGTCTGAGCTGGTGATAATGTTAAACAAGCTAATGTTCCAGCTTCAGGCCAAAGTGGAAGCTCATGAACTTTTTTCTTATAAGGAAGATAATAGGCAGACTTTGACCCAGACCAAGCAAGCATGTGAGCAGACAGGAATAAGGGAAGTCACTGACTAAATACCTTCATCAGCAGAAGCAGTCAAGTGGGAAGACTCAAGAGCAGCACTGTTGATTTCAGGATATGGGGAAGCAGACAAAGTCTCAGGGCTTTTGAGCACAGACACTTGCTGAGAAGGTGCTGGGAACACTTGCGGCTCTTCTGTGGCGGTGAAGAAGTGGTTCCTCTTTTCACCTGAGCCCATGGAGTCCCTAGTATCCTCAGACAATGGGGTCTCTGCCAGGGGATTCCCAAGAGACGATGGTGAAGGGCCCAAGGAAGAGGCAGCATCCACCACAAAGTGCTTCCCACTAGTCTCCATTGTTGGCACCTGGAGGGGTAGATCCGGCAGTTGTTGCTGCACACCCTGGGGGTTAATCCAGGCAGCTTTGTGCCTCGTGAGCCTGATGTCTAATTGGCAAGGAGGGTGGTCAGTGTCCAGGAGGTTGGGTGAGCCATCAGTGTCTTGGCTGATCCCTTCCCAGAAGTCTGCAGGAGAATCCCGCTGGCCTGTTGACTGTGACACCATCCTTCCAGGCCTGGAGCTGGTGTGAACTGGTTCAGAAAAGATAGGCGTTCCCTGATGCCTGTGCTACTCCCTGATCAGGTCTCTGAACTCACCACATGGCCAGCTGGAGTATGAAGAGTTGGCCTGAAATGAGCAAGAATCGTTCAAGATAAATAAGGGTTTGATCAGTTTTGATTGCAATTTATTGTAAGGAGGCAAAAGCCAAATACTTAAGGTTGTGCTTTGCTCTATACAACAAGGTAAATTCCACTTGTACTTACAAGTCAAAAATAAATATTAAATAGATCAGTCATAAAATTAGCAGCAAACCTATAGGGCTCGACATTGGGATACAAAAATTTTGCAAAGCATAAAAATAACTGAAAAAGCAACAAAGATCAACCAAAAAGTATAAAAATAAATTTGCATATCAAAATTATTCCAATAAAATTAAACAAAAGGATGGCTCCTCACTCTTAAGCTTAGATTTTAGCTTTAGTAAAAAATATGATGAATAAAACTTAGAGAGTTGCACAAATAAGAAGCAATCCTGTCACTTTGATCACAGGCCTGGCAAATTGTTTCTTTTTACTATTTTCTCACTGTCCTTGGCATCATGAAGTTAAAAGCAACCTTCAACAACAAAAGAAACTTCCAGCAAAGGAAAAGCCTAGAGACAGAAGTGGTCAGTCTAGATAAGTCTAGTCCAAATGAAGGGTGGCATAGCACATGTCCAGCAGTGAACATGAGACCATGGAGTCAATTCATTAAATACCATCACTATGTAGCTCCACTCCAGACTACCCCTGAACTCCAGGCTGGCATACCTTACTGCCTATTTGACATCTGTTGAGGGTATCTCAACCTGATAAAACTGATTTCCCCCAAAATCTGCTCCTCCCCTGCTTTCCTCATCCCAGGAAACACATCCCCCAACTTGTGGTTCTATTCTTCACTAGCTCTCCATCTGCAGTCCATCAGCTATGCTACCACCCTCTTCTGTCACCCTCTTCTTCCTCCTGGACATCCAGCCATACTTCCCACTGGGCTTCCCTGCTTCTACTCTAGCCCATCCATACCAACAGCTATTCAGAGAGATCTTTCATAAACCTAAACCGGCAGATCATTCCCCTAATTAAAATTCCTCAATGGCTTCCCATCAAATCCCGGACAAAATTCATACTCCTTACCTCATCCTTAAGGTTTGACATGATTCTGTTCCTGCAGACCACTCTCATATGTCCTCACCAGGTCTGCACAAGTCCCAACCACACAGCAAGCTCTTGAACTTGACACAATTCTAGTTCCCTCTGCCTGAAATGCTCCTCCTCCAAATGATCACTCACATCTGGGTCTTTCTTGTCATGCATGCCATGGTTTCTGAATTTACTTCCTCAAAGAAGTCTTTCCCAACAACCTCTGTAAAGGCATTTCCCTGCTCTTTCCCTATCACATCACCCTGTCTAGTTTACATCACAGGAGTGCTCACTTCCTGATTTTTTCTTTCCTGCCTGTCTCCTCTCACCTCCAATAGAGCAAGGACGATGTCTGTCTCCACCAGCTTGCATCCCCACACCTAGAGTTGCAGAGGGGGCTCAGTTAATGTTTACAACAAAATGAAACCATGCAACAGAGTGGAAATTAAGTCAATAGATAGATAGAAGACTTCTGGGTAGAAACAACTCTTCTACTATTGGGAAAGAACTATTCATACAGAACTGGGGTTGTAGCTCAGGGGGAGAGTGATTGCCTGGCATGTGTGAGGCACTGGGTTCAATCCTCAGCACCACGTAAAAATAAATAAAGGTATTGTGTCCATCTACAACTAAATAAAAATGAAAATGAAAAAGTCAAAACCAAAAAAACCACTAACATTTAAAAAAAATATTCATACAGGGATAGAAGTGAATCCATGCTTCCTATAGATATGAATTTTTTCTCACCCAATGCCTATATTGATACAAGTTCAAATTACCCCAAAGGAAACTACATATGAAAATTGTTCTTATGAATTCTTTGGTTTTCTTTATGTGGGAGCCCTGAATTCTAGGTCATTCCTTTTGGAGTGATCTGGATGAAGATATATATATCCATATATCCAAAAATATATATATATCTCCTGAAAACATTGTCCAAGCACCAAGTCATCATTTACAGAGTATCATAGGATGAGGGCACACATGCCAGCTACCCGAACTTGCTACCCCAAAATGCCTCATCTTCCTTCTTCTGACCTCAACTTCCGTCTGGTGCTCCAATTTCTCTTTGTCACACATCTTTTTCTCTCCAGTATTTTTGGATTTTGTAATTACAAAGGAAACCATGATTATGCCTTCATAAAAACCCCCAAACATGGAAACATAGAGTAACAAGGGAAGGGTTTCCATCATACCCAGCCACACCAACCCCACATCCTTCTCCAAAATAACAATGTTAACCATTTTACTTCTTCCTGATCTTTTTCTATGAATTAGCCTATTTAAGTGAAATCCAAATATCTGTTTTATTTTCTTTCAAGAGACACACAAGATCATATTGGATATATTCCATAATTTATCTTCTTTTTCTCTCAATAGTGACTCTGGAAGGTATAACTTGTTCTCCCTAACTCTTTTATCATTTTCTATAGTACAGATGTACTGCCATTTATTTAACCAGATCCTATGGATACAAACTTATTTCCAGTTTTTCACTATTATAAAATATACTTTAGTAAATACTTTGTTTATGACATTTTTTTGGTTGGCTTTCCCTTAGTAGTTCCAATCTTAGTCTGAGTCTAGTTCATGACAACCTCATTATTTCCTAAAAAGTAAAGCTATATAAATCATGGTTTACTCTCTTAATTTTCCACACTTCACCTTTTGTTTGTGTAGTGTGCAGAGGGAGATGAGTACAGATGTGAAACCACATGAAAAATATACTATCTCAAATGGTAAGTAATCCCAGTGTGTGTTTTTTTAACAAACAGATTAAAGTCAATAGTTAAAAGAGAATAACATTATTTGCAAGCTTCCCATATATGGAATTGAACTAAATGCACTGAGCAAAAACAGACTTCCTTAGAAAAAGCAATTTTCAGAAGCAGGTGCTTGTTCTGCTTTCTTCTATAAAGGTATTTTTGCTTTGCACAAACAACCAGCAAGTGCTAGCTTGGCCAGATTATAAAATCAGAGTATATTAAAGCTGGAATAGGCAAACAGAGCTTCAAAAGTCTGTTGGATGTCACAGCTGGGCAGTGGTAGAGAGAGGACAAAAACTAGATTCTACACTCGTTGGGGACCTGAGTTTCTCTGCAAAGCAGATTGGCATAAAGGAGAATGATAAGGTTGGACAGAAAGTCCAGGCCCTAGTGACAGGAGATCAACAGCTCCATTTTTTCATCTTTATGAGAGCAAGTAATTCATGAGGTACTATCACACAGCTACTGGGTATGATGTTTGTCGAACTGCTTGCAGTTTGTAAAAATACAATGGTGGTGACTGAGACAAGATTCCTGCCCTCTGGGAGCCTATGTCCTCATTGAGGAAGGAGAGAGAGCAAGTAGTTGACACAACATTCACAGTCAGGGACTGACAGGCGCAAGGTAACATGGGTCTAAGCAATACCTCGCATGTTCATAGAGTACCTCCCTCTTCATAAATGAGGTCCTCTGACTCAGAGATGCTCAGGTACACAGATAAAATTCACTTCCAAAAACATTTTATTTTTTTATTTTTTAAAATAATAATTTTTAAAAGATACTTTTTTTTAAAGATGTTGATGAGCCTTTATTTTATTCATTTATTTATATGTGGTGCTGAGAATCGAACCCAGTTCCTCACACATGCTAGGCAACTGCTCTACCACTGAGGCACAACCCCAGCACCCAAAAACATTTTAAAAGAAATCAAGTCTCAAAGTTTACTTTGAGCTTTCATTCCTACTGAGCTGTTTGTATTGGAACTAAAGGGTAAACACAGGCCAGATTACTAGTTAATATATTTGCAGCAGCAAAAGACCTAGACAAAGGACAGACCTAATTCTGAGAACAACCACAACACAAAGATAAGCTGAATAGGTAGAATATTAGTTAACAGTGATGGTGTGAATAACTTATTTTATTCTGGAGCCCTTTTAAATAAAATACCCCAGTTAGTGTATGAATTAGCAGCTGAAGGATTAGTTAACATGGTAGAATGAGGACTCATACAAGGTGTATTACACATAGCATTTTACTACTAGGAAAAGAAGTACAGTCTGTAGTTAGGAGAAAACCAACTGGACTCTAAATTGCATACACCTTAATGACAAGACTCCCTACCACTTATGAATGTAAAACATTTAATTTTAAAACGTTGACACTATAATATAAAAAAGCAATTATAAACGCACATAATGTATTTTATCGCTGCCAGGTTTACTTTCATGGGGGGGCGGGTGCTGTTAATTACACTGTTTAAGATTTGCATCTTCACCCTTGAAAAAGTCCACATTCTATCAGAGGGAGGTATGGTCAGACTTACCAGCCCCAATTGTTAAACACTTGGATCAAGTCATAACCAGTTTTATTGAAAAGGACCCTGTACATATTTATCAATTCTAGCACCTTAACAGCTATCCCTCAAGTCATTAACACACAGAAACATGCATCATGAGAAGCAAGAAATATCACCCATCCTTCTGCATATTAACAACCTGTCACTCCTGAGCAACAGTGCTCACATCACTGAGATCTGTAAACAGTCACTTTCCCCATTCATCCTGAGTGAAAGATGGAATGATTGAAGTACAAATGCAATATATTATAAACTATTTCTTACCCAAAAAAGTCACAAATTAAACCAAAGTATTTTACAGAATTTACTACAAAACACCATAAAAGCTGCCTTCACTTAAGCCCTCTCCCTGCATCCCTTGAGTCAACTGGGTGTCTTTGGGCATGATGGGGCGCTCTCAGCGTGGATGGCACACAGATTAGCATCTTCAAACAAACCCACCAGGGACGCTTCACTAGCCTCCTGAAAGTGCACCAGTGTTGCACTCTGAAACCTCAAGTCGGTGTTGAAATCCGGGACGATCTCTCACCCACATCTGGAAAAGCAACTTCAGAATGAGTAGCTGGGTCGATTTCTGGTAATGACAAGCCTCTCCAAGAAGCACCAAGAGCGGGGCCTCAGCCATGAGGTAGCTTCACTCCGCTGGTAGAGGGTGCACTTTTCCCGGCAGCCTGGGCGGCCAGATGTCTGCAGGGCCTTTCTGCGTGGTTCGGGCCATTTTCTCACACCCAACCCCCAGTCTGAGGCCGCTTCTCCAACCACTGTGCCAAGCTGCTGCCCTGAAGACCCCCAGCTAAGGCAGGAAAGAAAGATGCTGCTCCAACCAATGACCACAGGCTCTGTGCACTCCTTGAGTGTTTTAATGAAAGAAAGAGCAAACTAATGAAAGGCACCTAAGCACAGTTATGTTGGTTATTTCTGTTGCCCACGAAAGGAATTCAAGAATAGATACCACTCTTAAGAAGAAATTCAAGATCATGGCCTGAAATGCCTGCTAACCACTCCTTTAGAATAAAAGATAGGATGGAACCGAAATCACAAAAAAAGTATTCAGGGTAAAAGATAAAACTTATTTTTGAATTAATAAATAATTTTGTTGTGCTAGTGGGGTTGAAGCCAGGGGCACTCTACCACTGAGCCATATTCCCAGTCCTTTTTATTTTTTTTTATTTTGGGACAGGGTCTTGGTAAATTGCCCAGGCTGGCCTAGAACTTTCGATCCTCCTGCCTTGGCTTCCTGAGTCGCTGGGATTACAGGCATGTGCGCCAGCACCCTGTGTTAAATTTATCTTCAATTGACAAAAATTTCATATATTTATGGTGTACAAGACAAAATACATATGCATCGTGAAATGGCTAGCTTGAGCTATCATATGCATTCTCAAATACTTTTTTCTTTCTTTTTTTTTGCAGTGCTGGGGATTGAACCCAGGGCCTTGTGCTTCTGAGGCAAGCACTCTACCCACTGAGCTATATCCCCAGGCCCTCAAATACTATTTTTTATACAAGTGGTGAGAACATTTAAAATCTACTCTTTTAGCAATTATACTGTTATTAATTAGTCACCTGATTGTATAACAAATAGCTGGAATTTATTCCTTTTAACTAAAGTTTTGTTCTTTTGATCAGCATCTCTCCAATTCCCTTCCCTCCCTCAGCACCTGGTAACCACTATTCTGCTCTTTGCTTTTAAGTGTTCCATGTTTTTAAGATTCTACATATGAGTGAGATGGTGTAGCATTTGTCTTTCTGTCCAGATTTTTTCATTTAACATAATGCCCTCCAGGTTTACACATGTGGTCACAAATGAGATTTCCTCTTTTTTTTTTTAAGGCTAAATAGTCTTCCACACTGTATATATACTATGTCGTTTTTCTCCCTTCATTTGTTGATGGACACTTAGGTTGATTCCCTGTATTGGTTACTGTGAATACTGCTGCAGTGAACTGGCAGTGCACATGTCTCTTTGACATACTGATTTCATTTTCTTCAGATATTTATCTAGAATCATTACTAGATCGTTTGGTAGCTTTATTTTCAATTTTGTAAGGAAAATTCCATAGTCCATAACAGATGGACTAAGTCACATTCCCCTCAACAGTGTAAAGGGATCCCTTTTCTCCTTGTCCTCACCAATGAAATTCATTGCAATCAATTTTATGATATCTTGCTAAGTACATTCACTTCTAAACAAATGCAAGTGATCAGAGAAGGAAATCTTAACAAAGCATGTGAGCTGATTGTTTAACACAGTTTCTCATAACCTCTTTCCATCTCTCTAGATATACTTCCCTTCATGCTCTGACGTGAAGCAAAGATTCACATCCCCAAAGATGCCAAAAGGAACAAAAATCATCATACCTTATGTCAAAGAGAAACCATGAAGATGCCTGATAACATGGCTCCACAGCTTCCGCAATGGCAGCCAGGAATTGGGGCAAACTGATTTTCATACAGTCGCAACTTCACCACAACACGTGAACAGTGTTGTAACAAAGACAGCAGGAAGGACACAGTGCCTTATTGCAATGGTGGCTGGGTGGTGACAAGAGACTGATTTAGTCTTCAGCAATGACTTTTAATTTTGAAGGTTAAGACCACGGAAAGACAGAAAGCAACCAAGAACAATAGGGAGGGTGGGGTAAGGAAGGAAAGACCCAACAAAGACAAAGCTCAGAGAACACTAAATATTTCACTTAACCACAGATTGCCTATGACACACAAATGACCAGCTTCCTGTGGTCACTGCATGGGTCAAACTCACCACTCTCATTCTGCACCATGAAAACTCACAACATTTCAGGTGATGATGTGCCAATTTGAGAAGTGAAATGGATACCACTAAGGAACTAGCCCAAAATTTCAGCATTAGTAATGAGCAGAAGTAGGACAAAAATAAAAGTCTGACACTGGATACGTCGCTCTTTCCCCTGGAATTCACCTTATATCTGGGCTGAAATTAGAAGATTACCTTCAATTTCATTAGCAAAGTAATCTTAAGAACTTTTCTATCAGATGCATCACAAGACACTGGATTAAGAACTATGCAGTTGGCTGGTTGTGGCGGTGCCTGCTGTCTGGAGTCTGCAGCCTTGAGAGGCTGAAGCAAGAGGATCACTTGAACTGTAGAATCAAAGGCCAGCCTGGGCAACAGAACAAGACCTCATCTCTCTCTCTCTCTCTCTCTCTCTCTCTCTCTCTCTCTCTTTCTCGCTCTCTCTCTCTCTCACACACACACACACACACACACACAAAAGAACTACAAAACTATATTTGAATTCATATATCTAAAAGAGTTGCCCCAAGATTTTATGATTCTTCCATACTATTTTCATAAAAAAAGAAACAAAAAAAAACTTGAAAATGAAACTGTAATATAAGAATATTTACAAATCTTCTACAATTGTAAAGCATATATGAAATAGTATTTTGTTCTTACTTTCCGATGAACTCTCTAGCAAGGTTCATACCTTACACATACACACACACAACAGTAAACAAACAATAGCTGTGACCAAAAACCTGACAAGAATATTTTAGAGAAAGAAAAGCTTATTTGGCTCACAGTTTACAGAGGTCTCAGCCCATAGATGGCCAACTCGACAGCTCTGGGCCCAAGGTGAGGCTGAACATCAAGGCGGAAGGGCCTGAGAGAAGAAAGCAGCTCAGAACATAGGAATAGGAAGCAGAGAGAGAGAGAGAGAGAGCTCCCATCAGCAGAGACAAAACATATATCCCAGAAAAGGCACATCCTGAGTCACCTACCTTCTTCAGCCACACCCTACCTGTCCACACTTATCACCCAGTTAAACTCTATCTGTGGATTAAGCCATAAGTTAGAGTAACCTAATCATTTCACCTCTGAATGTTCTTGCCTTGTCTCACAGGAGCTTTTCGGGGACATCTCACATGTAAACCATAACAAACATAATTACATAACTAAGACTTTGAAGAATAGGTATTATTCCCAAAATTTACACAAAGTAAGGGCAGGTACCTGCACTTGAAAGATGGCTAGAGTTCCATGTATGGGAAAAATAAAATGAGATGCCAGAAAACATCTCGCAGTTCCAATAGTTCACATACCGCTGCCCTGTGATCTAGTAGCTCCCCTCATGGGTATGGACCAAGGAGATATGAGAATATACGTTTGTATGAAAACTTAACCCTGAGTATTATTATAGCCAAAAAGAGGAAACTACCCAAAATATGTCCAGCAACTGTGGGTAAGCACTGTGCTATGTCCATATAATGTAATGTTATTCAACCATAAATAAAAATGAACTACTGCCAGACACCATAGTGACATGTATAATCCCAGTGGCTTTGGAAGCTGAGGCAGGAGGATCACAAGTTCAAAGCCAGGCTTAGCAACTTAGCAAGGCCCTAAGCAATTCAGCAAGACCCTGTCTCAAAATATTTAAAAGGACTGGGGATGTGGCTCAGTGGTTAAGTACCCCTGGGCTCAATCCCCAGTATCACAAAAAAAAAAGGAAGTACTATTTCTGCTGTCATGGATGAGCACTGAAAACGTTATACTAAGTGAAAGAAGCTGGACACAAAAGACATTTCATATTTATATGTATTTATAAAACATCCAGAAGAGGCCACTCCATAGAGACAGGGAGTAAATTAGTGTTACTTACAGTGGGGGAAGGGATCAGAATAGCTGAAGGGCACCAGGTTTCTTTTTGAGCAGATGAAGATGTTCTGAAAACCATGTTGGCATCAATTGGTGAACACCCTAAACATCACTGACGTGCACACTAAATCACACGGCATGTGAATTCTACCTCAATCTTGGTAATGCTATTTTTAAAAATGAAATGGGGGAAGTGTTCATCTCTCTTCAAAAAGACCTAGGAAGGCTAGAGTGAGCTGGTTCCATGGGCTACACAGGGCAAAGAAGCACCGGGTACAAACTGGGCTGTGAACACAGACACCGAAAGGATGGGAGAAAGCTAAAAGGAGGGGAGAGTAGATAAAAAGGAAGGCTAAATACATGTCCAAAATTGGTATGGAGAAGAGAGAGGAAGTAAAAGTGAAACTTCCACAGAACTATCAAGAAAAAGAAAAATACACCAAGGGCTGGTAAAGACAACATCATCAGTGCAAAGGCCACCAGCACTTACCTATCAACCACCATCCCAGGGAGGCTCCATGGCCCTGACTTGCAGATGGGAAGCAAGGGCAAAGAAGTTAAGTGTTGTGGTTATGTTTCCTAAATGCCTGTCTTGTCGAAATCTGTGTAGAACAATTTAGAAGTAATTGACAGAATTTCTTGAATTTGCTATACAATAATGCCAGCAAAGAATGATGCATGAATAAACCCAACTGACCATGTTGATAATTGCTGAAGTTGGGAGAAGGGAGAGAATTGCTTGTTATATTATCCTTTCTACTTTTAAGTGTGAAATTTTTCATAGGAAAATTCCAAAAGTAAGTTATCTAAAACTTTCAACATTTGCTAGATGTGTCCATGTGCCCCAACGTGACCCCTCTGACCTCCCTCCTTCTACCTGGACACCACCTCTCTCTCTCTGTACCCGCTGCTGGGTCTTTATTCAAATACTATCTGCAGACTGAGATTTTCCCATCACGCTTTTCAAAACTACATCCTTCCAGGTATATGCTATCCCATTTACAGTCCTATTTTCTCTACAGCACTCATCCTCCCACATGTCCTCCTCATCCTTTTATAACTAACATTTCTATGGCATTTATTTTGTGCCAGGCACTGTTCTGGAATTTTACACACACACACACACACACACACACACACACACACACACACACATTTCCTTATTCCTTGATTAGGTCAGAACCCTTCGAAGAGTTTCAAATTAGTACTGACTTAGCCCAGTCCTCAACAAAAAATGAACTCCCTTGGTTTCTAAATAGCAACCTTCAGCCGGTAAGGTAAAGATTATTAAAGGTATCTGAATTAAGTAGCAGTAGATATGTGAGCAAAGCCCACAAACCCAAGGGGCATGGTTTGGAAAAACAGCAAGAAAACTATTGTCTTTGTCCTTGCAGAAGAGAAGATACTTGAAAAGTTAACAACAAAATGGTCCTGTCCTAAGGCATGTAGCCAGTCTGATTGAGGCACTGTTTTCAAATGAGTAGACCCAGAAGGGCCAAACTAAGTTCATCCAGCTTTAATTCCTCAGGCATAGGAATGGAGGGAAGACCTTTAAATCTCATGATCCAAACATCTCTCCAAAATACCAGTATTCACCAAGCATGGAGCATGCTGCCTAGAACTTGGCAATGTCAGACATTAACAAGTTCACTTCTCTGAGTCTGAATCTCCACAAAATCAAAAGTTTAAGAGTGAAATTCCCCCCACCAATCAAGATTTTTTATATAGGTCATAGAACAACTCAGATGACTTGATAATTTAACTGTATTTTAAAATACTCTTTAAATATTCCCATATAAAAGTTCAAGTCTCCTTACTAGAGCTAAAACAGTCATCCCAAAAGCTATCTTCTAAAAATAATTTCCAAATAAAGAAAGAGAATAAGGAAGTACCCTACATATATTTTCAGAACTCAGTTTTCAGATATACTGGAAAAAAAGTGGAAAAGCATAAGGATTGAAAAAAATATCTCCACCCTCCAATTTTCATCACTTAATATCAACTAGAGAGAGAAAAGCACCTGCCCACCAGGCATACTTTTCAATGTTACTGCCCAAACATAACAAAAGGTCTAATTTACATAATTCTCTTTTAATAAATGTAAAACTAAGGGTCCAATACCACAGTTCAAGCACTATTTTAAAAAAAGACAATTTCCAACCTAAGTGTTTAGCAAATCATATTGTGTATAGCTTTTCAGCATTTATTTGCCATTTTCCAATTTCATGTTACAGATGACAAAAACACTTTGAGTTCAGAACTTCATTTTACATTCTGGGAATTTTTCTTCTCAATTCGTAACTTCATGTTCCACTAGAAATAAAGCATTCATTCATTATGAGATTATTACCAATATTCTGTGGATCAGAGTATGGAGACCCAGAAAAAGTGACTCAATGGGCTGCTTGGAGTACAAACCCTGGAACCTTGCTCCAGAGCCCCTGGTCTCATCCTATATACCACCTTTCCATGGGGAATAAAACCCAGTGTAGAAGTTAAAACACACACACACACACACACACACACACACACACAGAGAATCCCAAGTCATAATTTTATGTCAAGGAGCAAGAGCTGGGGTGTATCTTAGTGGTAGAATGCTTGCCTGGCATATATAAGACCCTGGGTTTGAGCCCCAGCCACACAAAAATAATGATAATAATTTTATGCCAAGCTAGATAAATCACTTAGCTATGTAACCTTGAGCACTTAACCTCTCTGAGCTTCAGTGTTATTACAGGATTATTGTGAGAACCAAATGGACTGTAGCATATGTACCTAAGTCTGGTACACAATGTTCTGTAAAAGTTAACTTTAATATCCCCAGCATTATTAATGCACAAAGACTTACAGTTTAGTATTTCTCAGCCTCTTAACTGAGTCATCTTTTAACTCTTTTTTAATTACAATGGATAAATCAATCAGAGATCTGATCAGGTAACATGAAAAAGTACAATAAAATTAAGAGGCACTAGGGTTGCTTAAATGCATTATCTCTGGAAGGCAGAACCCACTTACTTAAGAAGAAAAGCTTAAATTTTAACAATAACACAACCAACGATGTGAATCTCTCCTTTCTATTTAGAAAAATGAACCTAGATTTAGTAACAAAGGGAAGTATTCAAATGTGTCAGTGCTATTATCTGTGCACCTTC
Source organism: Glaucomys volans (assembly GCA_020662805.1). NCBI lineage: Eukaryota > Metazoa > Chordata > Mammalia > Rodentia > Sciuridae > Glaucomys > Glaucomys volans. The sequence goes on along the minus strand of JAJEJO010005511.1, from coordinate 449,654 downwards.
AAATTCTGGGGTGTGGGGAATAGGGGGTTGTAGGGTGCATCTGAAAGCAATGCATTCTTTTCTTCGCTCTCCTCTTATCTTCCCCTAAAGACTAATGAAAATGCTTACCCTTGAATGTTTCTCCTTGGCTCTGATAGAATTTTTGCTCTGTCAGAAAACAAGAGCTCAACATTTCTTGAGTTTGTTACATGAAGACTTTATCTAATCATATTTAAATGCCAGGACCCATGACCCTCAATTTTCAGCAAGGATCCTAACATCTCACCTACTTGGTACAGGTCCTAAGGAAGCTGATGAAAAGGCAAAGTTCCTGTCTTCTGATGTCACACTGTGATGAGCAGTTTCAGGTGGCAGTACGAAATGGAACTTCAAGCTATGGAGAAACAGATGCTCCCTGACGCTTAGGTAAGCATGAAGACCCCAGCGTTACCATGAAGTCGCAGCCTTTAACCTCTCTCCAGACAAGGTTGTGTTGGAAGCCAGGAGGAGAGCGGCATGAGCAGAACATGGTGATACCTCACTTGTAGAGATCATAATTCATACTTGGAAAAACACCTCTCTCCCTCCAGTTCGTTTATCTTTTAAACTGAGGCAGAGCAGGAGGATCTTCCCTCACCTCACGCAAGGAACTAAATTTCTGGGACATGTCAAGACCTCGCGGCTATCTGGCTTTAAGACTGAGGGTAAGGAACCCAAATTGGCCAATTCTCAGTCCTCGGCGCTTTCCACTACATGGCACGTCAGACATCCTCCAAATTCCATTGTCAATAACAGTACAAGCTGCTGGAGTAGACTCCTTCCTTTGGCTCTTAATTCTAATTTAGGGCAAAATAACCCCTCCTCTGAAGGTTCTCTACTTCTCCCAAGCTGACAGAATTCACAGCGGGCAGGAGTGGGGTGAAAGCGGCAGTTCTGCTTTCCAGGCTGCAATCTCAGCAGGTGGGTTTCACATGGGGGCGATCTGACCCAACAATATGCCCGTTTGCATACTCCCACCTAGCTCGGGGTTAAGTCGCAAAAGGTTTTCGCTGCCATCGCCCATCCTTGGGTTTGCGCCGGCCTTCGCAGTCTCTTGGGGGGAACCGAGAAAGGCCACCGCGCCCCCGACCACCCAGGGCGCGGGCATCACACTCACCGAGTCGCCTTGCAACAGTATCCCGAAGCGGGACTCCTCCTCCTGAGGGTTCAGGCCAAAGCCATGCACCGAGTCGCCCTCGCTTAGCAAAGCAACGCCGCAAAACTCCACCTCCCGGCAAGGATCCCCTTCCAAAGGCCCCGCCGCTGCCTTGGCGCACCCTGAACTCACAGGTCTCCGCTCAGCGCCCGTCCCGCCTCCCCACCTCCTCCGCAGCCTCTCCAACCCCTTCTGCCAAGCAGAGATGCCTGGCCTGCCTCACCGCGGCCCCGGAAAGCTGCTCCAGGTGGGCGCTGCGCGTCAGGTCCTCGCTGGCGCGGCTCCGGGCAGCCTTCAGTGGTCACAGCGTCCCCCAGGGCGGCAGGGAGACCGAGCGACGCCGGGACGACGCCGCGCCCCCAGCCACCCTAGTCTCTCCTTAGGGGCTGTCGCAGCAATCCCAGGGAAGCGAAGCGCCGCTGCTGAACCTGCTGCACGCAAGGAGATGCGGCCAAGCTGGAAGGCACGTAGGACCCCAGCGCACCCACACCCGCGCCGGGGCCCCCCCAGCCATGCGCGACGCGGCAGGGCCACAGGAAGCACCTGTGCGCCCCTCTTCCCCTCCTACCCCCGGAAATCACGCTCTGCCCTCCCGCAGGCCCAGATGCAGCCGCCCTTTCAGGGGTCCAAATAAGAGGACCCGGCAGAAATGAGTCCCCAACCCAAAGGCTCCAAACAGCGTATGCATCATTCGGTACAAATGCTTAAAATGAAGAAGGAGTAGGGCAAGTTTGTGCTGAAATCAACCAACCCAGAGGAGGCCGGCGACTCACCCAGAATGTTGAGCGGCATCGTTCAGACCTCATCTGGCTTCTCCACCCGCAGCCCTACCGAGAACTTGGTCGTCAGCGTTGGTTCAACCTAGTCGTCACCGTGTCCTCTTGCAGCGAGAGTTGGAACACCATCACAAGGGTGCCGTGGATAGCTCCGAGATCTTGATGGAACTGAGAGAAGCTGCCCGTGACAACAGAAAGTTTTTGAAAATAAAAACAACCCTGCCTGATAGTAGGACTGAGCTCAAGGCGTCCCTCTGCCTCTAGGAGGCGTAGCGCGCCCTCCAAGAACCCTAACCACTCTAGGAAGGGGATCTCAGCTACCTAAAAGCTTAACTGGCCCTTGACTCTTAGAATATTCCCTTGGGCTTGGTAAAACCAAACTGTCTCAGCTCTGTGCTTTCTCATTTCCAGGTTATGGAACGAAAGCACTGGTATTTGTGGCATTGCTCTTTCCCACTCCCTGGCACATCCTGGCATGGAGTGGTTAAGGAGAGGCACTGATGGCTAGTTTCTGTCTTCTTCAGAAGTTAGAAATAACTGTGACAAGTCGGGTGAATACTAACTACCACTCACTGCCTTCCGCTTTTGTTGTGAGCAGTCTGGGGCCTAGACAAGCTGAGACCTGAAAGAATTCTGAATTCTTGGGGTTCTCCCTCAGGAGTTCAGGTCAGCTGAATGCCACCTGAGAAGAGCTTACATGAAAAAGAAAAGAGAAAGGGAATGCTAACGTTTGTTACCTACTCCCTATTTGCCCAGTACTTATTATTTTAAGCAGGAGAAAGTACTCTACCACTGTAAACTATCCGGGACACTAACAAACTTTGCTTCCATTTCACAAAAGGGGCATCTGTGGCTTAGAGGCTAAATAACCTGCCCAAGGTCACTCAGCTAGTGGGTAGCACAGTCAGGCTTTGAAGGCAGATATGTCTAACACTAAATCCCACGGCCACCACAAAGACAGAGAAACAGTGAAATAAAGGGGTCAAGCAAGAACTTGTTTAAGGAATATTTAAAAGGAAAGAGTAGTAAGGAGAAAGAATCTCAAAATGAAAACAAATGTAGCCAAAGGTAATCAGTGAGTCCATTTGTCAAAGAACAAAAACAAAGGCGCTGGGGGCTGGGGGCATACCTCATGGTGAAGTCCATGCTAAGTGTGCACAGGATCCCAGCCCTGGGCGACTGTACTAGGCAGTAGACTAGTCATAGTGCTACTCAAGAAAAGCATTCTGGGGCTTGGGATATGTAGCTCAATGGTAGAACAAGCCTAGCAAGCCCTAGGCTCAATCTCTGGCCCCACACAGATAATAATAAGAAGAAGAACGAATTGCACAATAAAACATGCCTGTAATCCCAATGATTAGGGAGGCTGAAGCAGAAAGATCTCAAGTTTTTGAGACCAGCCTAAGCTACTTAGTGAGACCCTGTTTCAAAATAAAACATTTTAAGGGTTAGGGATGTATCTTAGTGTTAAAGTGCCCCTGAGTTTAATACTATTATAAATAATATTATTATTAATATTTATATTGTTATTATTATTATTATTATTACTATTATTTTTATACTGGAGAGTGAAACCAGAGGCACTTAACCACAAAGTCATGTTCCTAGCCTTTTTTATTTTGAAACAGGATCTCAATAAGTTGCTCAGGGCCCCTCTAAATTCCTGAGGTTGACTTCAAAACTTTTGATCCTCTTGCCTCACTCTCACAAGTCACTGGGATTACAGGTGTATGCCACCATGCTCAACTATTATTAATATTTTTAAAAGTAAAGAAAAAGAAAAGCGTTCTTGTAGGGTGACTAGGAAATTTTGGATCAAGATGACAGGATTTGGTCAGTCCCCTCTGATGCCACTTTGAAATCCCTTTTACCAAAGTTGCCATTAGGTTGGCCTTGGTGCCGTTATGTAGTCATCCTAATAAACTTGAATTTATTATATACAGTCATCATCTAGTTATAAAGAAGATCCAAATTCTGAAAAAGTATGTATCTGTAGGACTAAGAAGGAAAGTTCAAAAATAGATTCATAAAGTTAGGAATAATCACTGGAAATCTGCCTGTTCTGTCCCAACTGGGATCTCAAAGGAGTATTTCCCAAGTACTTAAAAACTGAGGGGTGCCGGGCGTGGTGGCGCACACCTGTAATCCAAGCAACTTGGGAAGCTGAGTCAGAAGGATCGCAAGTTCAAAGACAGCCTTAGCAACTTAGCGAGGCCCTAAGCAACTCAGTGAGACCCTGTCTCTAAATAAACACAAAATAGGGCTGGGGATGTGGCTTAGTGGCCGAGTGTCCCTGAGTTCAATCCCTGGTTCAAAAAAAAAAAAAAAAAAAAAACCATGAAATAAAAAATTTAAAAAACTGAAAAAAAAAAAAAAACTCCTAACTGACTGGTTTATTTTCAGAAAGTCACTGAAAACGTCAAACTGACTATCACCCAGGAAAAGCACAGGTTATGTTGGTTTTTTTTTTTGTGGGGGGGGGGGCATTTCTCATGGGGAAGGTCAACTTCAAGGCCATAGTGCCCTCCAAGACCTTGAACTTGAAAGTCCTAAGAGTGCCAGGGACACCTCACCATATTAGCTAGCCTAGCTGGGTACATGCCCAACATCAGTTGGAAACACACAAAGTTCTGTTGTGGTCAGGACAATCCCATAGAACACTGAAAAAGCCTGGCAGCTGCCCCCACCCCATGAACCCAGCCAGGACTCACAAGAAACCATTTGTGCTGTGAGCAGAGCTTTGACCCTGGCTTTGAACTCAGCTGACAGTCAGCAATGGGGAAATCAGTCTGTGGAAAACAGGAAGGAAATAGATGAAATCAAGTGCATAATAAGCTACCAGAAGGAGCCTAATGGTGTCCTGAGCACACAGAAGTCCCGGGATGAAGGAACAATGATCCTGCATGGAAAGGAAGCCAAAACATCACATATCAGCAGGGAATAGAACCAAAGGAGGGAAGCTGTGTTTGGCTTGTCTATTTCTTTTCCTCCTATCTGCCTGTCTTAAACACCTTTTTCTGCAAAAGGACAAATGTTCATGTTTCCACTTAAATGAGGAACCCAAATAGACAAATTCAGAGAGACAAAGTAAAACAAATTACTGGGGGGTAGGAGGGTGGGGATGGTGAGTTGTTTTAATGGGTATGGAGTTTCTGTTTAGGATGATGGAAAAGTTCTGGAAAAGGATAGTGGTGATGGTGGTGCAATATAATAAATGTACTCAATGCTACTGAATTGTACACTGATCAGTCATAAAGATAGTAAGTTTTATGTTACATACACTTTAACACAATAAAACAAACACATGAGCTGGAGCTGAAGCTCAGTGGTAGAGCACTTGCCTAGCATGTATGAGGCACTGGGTTTGATTCTCAGCACCACAAATAAATAAATAAGTAAAAATTTTTAAAAGGTAAAAAAGATACGTATATTAAAAATCTATTATCATGATGCAATACTTGCTTGGAGTAAAAACTCAAGTGAGACAATATGCGTACACACACATACACACACATACATACACACACATACATATGTATATATGAGTTAAGGATCCCTACCCTTGCAATTCTTTTTTTTTAGTGTGTGTGTGTGTGTGTGTGTGTGTGTGTGTGTGTGAGAGAGATACTCAGACTGAACCCAGAGATGCTCTACCACTGAGCCACATTCCCAGTACTTTTATTTTTTTAATATCGAGACAGGAGCTCACTAAATTGCTGAGTCTGACATCACCTTTACAGTCCTCCTGCCTCAGCCTCCCAAGTTGGGTTACATGTGTGTACCACTGGGTTACATGTGTGTGCCACTGTATCCAACAGGCAAATCTTTTCTTGGATATTACTAATCTTCCTTAATCTGCCTTCTGTTAGTGGTGCTTCTGCTGATAACAAGCAGCTTGGGGCTTCAGGGACATATCAGAGATTCTGTGCCCTGAAAGAGTCTCTTTACCATTAAGAGATGGAAAAAGTTAAAACAAAAGGATTACAGACCTGTGGCAGAGCACTATTTGCTTCCAGTCAGCCAAGAGAACCCCCCATACAACTTCAGGACAACCCTGATCCCCAGGGTCGCCTGTTAGGGAGATAATGAGGTTCTTGAGCTCTTGGTCTGACAGATAACAGATAAACTTTGTCCTTCAGTCCTTCCTCCTTTCTCTGCATTACATGGTTTCCAGTTTCCACTCTTCCTCTTTGAAGATGTTTTTAGCTGGACTAGGGAAGCCAGAAGCTGCACCTGTTTTGAGGTCTTTATGATTAAATATGCAGCATACAGAAAAATTTGGGGTCCCACATGAGTGCAACAGTAATCTGCCACTAGAACTAAAACTTGCGCTGGGGATGTAGCTCAGTGGTAGAGCACTTGCCTAGCATGTGTGAGGCCCTGAATTCCATTTCAGAACTGTAAGAAAAAGCAAAAAGGAGAAAAAGAACTAAAAATATTGTTTATAGTCTGTCTTGCTCACTGGACTGTGAAGCCGAGCACCTTACTCGTTCTTGAATTCCTGCCCCCACATTGCCCCCCACCCAGCAACTAATCCTGTGCTTTATATGTCTTAGGAGTTTTATGAATGTTTGTAACTGCTCACATGGCTTGTGGGTGTGATTTGAACCCCCTTCTACAAAACAGAAAGGCATTAAGCTATGATTAGCCAATGCTTAAAAATGAGAATATGACCAAAGTTCTGTGTCTTGGTCTAGCATTTAAGGTGTTCTCTACCATGATCTGAGCCCCATTTTCTGCCTCTTCTCTCACCCCTGCCTCTATTATCCTAAGGTCTGCAGTGGTCATCCACAGCTCTGGGAACAGACTCCAGATTTTCCCACCTTGGCCCCTGGGGCCATGGACCACATCTTACATTCCTCACATTCCCCAGCTGGCTCTGACCCTTACCTTGGTGTCTCATGCCTGACAGTTCACTCATTGCATGGTAGCCTTCCAGCCCTGCTCAGACAATCTCCCAGGTCATTTCTATGCGGACTGTTTCTTAAGAAAAGGCTGAAACATGATAAAATCCCAGGGGCTGGTATGAATTTTATTATATGACTCTGCACAAAATTTTAAAAGTCACATTACCTTGTTTTACTAAATCAGAATAAGGTGACTTAATACCCTTACTTAAACAAGTGGCAAGAAATTATCTGTTGGGTTGGAGAGACTCCTCCCACTTCCCAGAGATATCCAAGGGCCCAAGTGCTTATGTAACATCTGGAAAAAGGTTTCTAGTCTTTGTTCAATCATAGTCACCTCAGAAATTTCCATTGTTAAGGTCTTTATTAACGGGACAGTTCCATCGCTATGTGCCAACTGTGGGGGGATAGGGATCCTTCCCCAGGTCTTCGGAGGTTCAGTTACTCAGAATCTAAATGCTTGTCCTTTGGACAGTCTGTCCCTCACTCCCAGGCCTCATTCACTCTTCTTATCAAAACATACAAACACGAAAATCCCTTTTCCTTAATTCCTATTTGAAGGAGCTACTTCCCACTTTTGCAACTCCTGTTTGTTTACCCTGCCATAGAGCCGCAGTTAAATTAAATCCAAAGATCCTTTAACTGCCCCCAGTGGACTCAAAGCCCTGCTGGCCCTCTCAAGGCAGGAGAGAGAAAAGTGGTCCTATTGATTCAGTTTGCTCTAAGCAATAAGAACACAAATATAGTTCTCCATAAATTATCAGCAATGACAAAATGCCAATAAATTCCTCAAAAATTAAATTGTCACAGTTCAAAATTTCAATGCACCAGTGCAATGAATACCAACAGATACTGATCATGCATCTAAATAGAAGATAAATCTCTATAATGCAGATGGATCCAGTCATTAGTTTCTCTCTCATCCATTCATTTTGCCACCATTTTAAAGTCATCCAGCTTGATTTCATGTCCTGGTTTCATACTCACCAAGCCATTTATCTTCACTTAAAAATAGGTTTTTGTGTCAATTTGCCTACAGGGACAGAAGGCACTGACCAGCCAACATGGGCTTTCTGAACCACTCTGCTCCTCTTTAGTTCTGTTTTCATAATAATAGTAATAAATGACCATTCACACCTGTAAATTAATCTCTAGTGAGTGGTAGGACTACATCAGACCCTGTGGCAGGCAGAATAATAGGTCCCCAAAGACATCCACCACCTATTCCCAAGAACCTGTAATTATGTTACAACCTAACAAGGTAGAATTACAGTTGCAAATAGAATTAAGGTTGCTAATAAACTGATTTAAATTAAGACTACCCTGGATTATCCACATGGGTCCCATGTAATGACAAGGGTCAATACAAGATAAAGAGGGATGCAGGAGAGCCAGAGTCAGATCAGTTAAGTGAGACAGTTGGGGTCAGTCACTGCTGGCTTTGAAAATGAAAGGAGTCCATCCTTGAGGCAAAGAATACAAACGCAGACAGTTTCCATAAAATGGAAAAGACAAGGAGGCAGAGTTACCCTGAAGCCTCCAGAAAGGAACTCAACCCTGTTGACACCTTGATTTTAGCTCATGTCAGATTTATGGTCTTTAGGACTATATGATAATAAATTTATATTGTTTTAAGCCACTAAATTTGGAATAATTTGTTATAGCAGCAATAAGAAACTTAAAACAGACACAAGTGTGCTAGTCAACTTTCTGAAACTACAACAAATACCTGAGAGAAACCAACTTAAAAGGATGAAAGTTTTATTCTCACTCATGGCTTCAAATCATGAACACTTGGCCGTAGTACTTTGGGCCTGTGGCAACACAGTGCATCATGGAAGGAACACGTGGCAGAGGAGATCTACTCACATCATGGCGACTGGGAATCAAAGGAGAGAGAGGAAGAGTCTGGGGTCCCAATATCTCCTTCAAGGGCACACCTCCAGTGACCTAACTTTATCCCACTAAGCACCAACTTCTAAAGGTTCCACCATTTCTGAATTGCACCACAGGCCAGTGACCAAGCCTTTTACCATATGAGCCTTTGACCAAGAGACTTGGGTGATTCTGTTAGCACTGGTGAAATGTACTTTCTGGAACTACAAAGGAATATCCCTTACAAGTGGTTTTCTGGATCAGTTTAGAAATACCTATATTTTTTTTCACTCTTTACTTTTCAAAGTTCTTTGAACATAATATTACTCTTTATCTGTTGAATACATGAATTTTGGCAAAATACAGAGCCTGAGAGCCATGGCTGGTGTATTTTTGGTAGTCTGAAAACTTTAAACATCTTTCTCTCTAGTTGTAAATGAATGCCTCTAATATCAATGTGATAGTTAATCTTAAGTGTCATCTTGATTGGATCAGGGGATGCCTGGATATCTGGTTAAACACTGTTTCCTGCATATTTATGAGGGTGTTTCTGGATAAGATTAGCAGCATTTGAAGCAGTAGACTTCACAGATTTCCCTCTTCAGTATGAATGGGCTGGCTGCATCTAAACCCTTGAGAACCTGATTAGAAAGGAAGAATTTATCCTTTTTTCTTCTAGCTTGCAACTGGATCTAGAACATCTTGTCTTTTCCTGCCTTTGGACTTGGATTTACAAGATCATCTCTCTAGTTATCAGATCTCCAGATTTGGATTGCGTTACACCACTGGTTATTCTGGATCTTGAACTTGCAGACAGCCTGCATCATCATGTGACTCAGCCTGCATCATCATGTGAGCCAATTCCTCCATAATGTCATCAGCCAATTCCTTAAATTCTCTCTCTCTCTTGAAATAGAGTGAGAATATATATATATGCATATGTATGCATATATATATGACAAATGGTTGATGAAATGAAGTGAAGGGAGAGAAGCACTAGTGCATTGACCCATCTTCATAGAGAAGCTACTTTTTTGTTGATTGTTTGTTTGAAGTTCTGAGGAATGAAACTAGGGCCTCATATATACCAGTCAAGTGCTTTTCTGCTGAGCTACATACTCATCCCTATAGAAGCAACTTCTATTCAGACCATACACCAGAATCTATTGGTATTCATTGTACTCATACATTACAATTTTTGAACAACTGTGTCCATTTAATTTATTGAGGAATTAATTTGCATTTTGTCATTGCTAACAATCTGTTGAAGAACTCACTTTTGTTCTTATAGCTTTGCAGCACAATCAGAATCAAGAAGACTATATTTAATTTATTGGCTCAGTTTCTATAGAGAACCCTGAGAATTCAGAAATTACTAATTAAATTATATGGATTCAAAATAAGAGTTAACTGGGGCTGGGGTTGTGGCTCAGTGGTAGAGAACTTGCCTGGCACACGTGAGGCACTAGGTTTGATCCTCAGCACCACAGAGAAAGAAAGAAAGGAAGGAAGGAAGGAAGGAAGGAAGGAAGGAAGGAAGGAAGGAAGGAAGGAAGGAAGAAAGAAAGGCACTGTGTTCATTTACAACTAAAAAAAATTTTTAAAAAAACAGTTCACTAGTGATGGTGATATCCAGCTCTATTTTCTACTTACAAAGAAAATGTGGATTCAATACAAATTAATGTCTAGTCTTGGCACGCATTAGCAACTTCCTAATGCAAGAGGAGGCTTCATTTTTACTGCTCTTTAGGCCAGCTGGTTAAAGAACTGGTGGCATTCTGGTTGACACAACTGATACCCATATAATGTACAACACTCAATACTGGCCACGTGAAGAAGGAAAGACAAGCATAGCATGTCAGTGAATGATTACAATACTTGGGCAGCTGAGAAGGACTCTCAGGAGACCTGTTGTCATTCTCTGGTATTAGTGCTGCTGTCAGAGTCAAACCAAGGAAAAATGAAAAGGTTCCTATAACATGCCTCCAGGGGAAATCTGCTGGCTTGAGAACCCACCTGGAAAGAGTTGTGCTTCTTGTGCTGAGTTGTGAGCTCTTTGAAGCCAGAGCTGATCCTCTAGTCACACTCCTGGGGAGGAGAGGATTTTTTTAAACGTGCTTTGTTCCTAACGAGTGCTGATTTCTGCAGCTATTTAACAATAGGCATCCTATTTGTTAAAGTAATGAAAAGTGCATCAGTCCGCAGAAATACGTGCAAGACATAGAGCAAAAAGAAAGCTTGACTGGTTTGTGTTGCTTCTCGAAATTGAGCATGGCTGGGAGAAGGAAAAGTGAGGAGAGAAAATTGGGATTGAGTATATTAAGCCAAGGAACTGGAGTCTTGTTCTGAGTGCAATGGGAGCTACTGAAGGGCTCCAAACAGTGGAACATGATCCTGCTTGAACCCAACTGATATCTGCCTTTTCCTTCTTTTGTGATAGAATATTCCCTAAAGCAATGTGTTATGGTTTGGATGTGAGGTGTCCCCCAAATGGTGTATCCTCATGGGTGATACAATGCAAGAAGGTTTACAGGATAAAGGATTGGGTTATGAGAGCCTTACCCCAGTCAATAAATTCATCACCTGATGGGATTAATTGAGTGGTAACTGAAGCAGGTAGGGTGTGACTGGAGAAGGTAGGCTTTGGAGGCATGCCTGATAAGTGGAGTATCTGATGAGTAGAGTCTCTCTCTGCATCATGTGAGCCGCTTCCCTTCACCACACTCTTCCATGATATTCAGCCTCACCTCGAGCCCAGAGAGATAGAGGTGGCTATCTCTAAACTGAGATCTCTAAAACTGTGAGCCCCCAAAGAAACTTTTCCTCCTCTAAAATTGTTCTTGTTAGGTCTTTTAGCCACAGCAGAAAAAAAAAAAACTGACTAAAACACAATGCTTCTCGAACCTGAATGTGCACAGGAATCAACTGGAATCTTAGTGAAATGCAGGTTCTGTTGTAGTAGATCTCAGAAGGGTCTCTGAGTGCTGCAACGAACTCCTAAATGATGCCAAGGCTACTGAGCCACGGACTGTGCTTTGAGTAGCAAAGTCTTAGGCAGATCACTGTGAGCATCCACCATTCACTTTTTAAGAGCCTGCAAGAAGATGAGGGAGTAGCTGGAAGGCATTTGCAAAGCTCTTCTCCATCCTCAAATAGCTATGTGTTTTCCTGGGGTGACCTAATTGCCTGGGGAAGAGAATATTGTGGCAATATCATTCACCATTTCTTCTGAACACTTCGTTTGTTCTGAATCATCCCTTTGACTCTCTGCACTTTCAGTTCAGAACTTTCTGTCTCATCTTACTGTTCATCTTACTGTGTGCTCAGTATGGGTTTGAAATTCCTTTTTCCTGCAGACTGTAGTGAGATTAACTTCCTCATTTTTTGAGGTTGACATCAAACCCAAAACACAGCTTTTCCGGTCAGAACCATGTGCCTTGATTTGAATAGATCAGGGATATGGAGAAAGTTTGCAGCGAAATAAAATAGATTCTTGTAAATTGGTGTTACAGTGAGGAAAATACAGGGCTCCTCTAGCATTTGTTTTGGCCAATACCGCATACACACACACACACACACTCACTCACACTCACACATTGTGTAGAATAAATGATAAGAGTAGAGCATTTTGAACAATATTCCCACAACAATAGACAGTAGCTATTATTTTCAAAACACATACGTTATAGAGATGTTGTGAGAGTCCAGTAAAAAAACATGTACAGAGCACTTAGCATAGTTCGTGGCACATAGTAGATGCTGAATACACTGACACTTTCATGAAGGTGGTGGATAATGAAGAAGATGATGATGAATATGGTGGTGATGGTGATGATGGTGGTAGTGGTGGTGGTGAGAAGCAGAAGCATACGATGGTAATGAAAAAAGGAAGGCAGGAGAAGATGGGAGGAGAAGAAAGAGGAGGAAGAGCCTGAGGTGGTGGTTGGTGCGGAGTTGAGGTGAAGAGAAATGTAAAGCTTGACTTAAACAGGGTTAATAATAGTGGTATCCTGATATATGTTTAATAACTGGCACTAAGCATGCCCCTGGATAAAGGGCAAAGAAGGTCAGTTCCAAGATGTGAGAAGGTATAACAGGAACACCAAGTTTTGGGATTCTCCCTTCATTCCTTTCAACAGTAATGACAGTTACTCTCTCATTAATACTGAGTGTATCCTTACAGTGACAATGAAAACCTTTATCTTATATATATTTTACCCCAAGAGAATATGGTTAGTTTTAAAATAGCACTGAATAAGAACATTGGTGAGCTTAAAATAAATTCTATAGTTTAATAAACAAATAAAAAGACTGAATGTATCCTTCTGATAACCTTGTTTGGAGTTAAGCTAGAAACATGAAATCAAGCCACTGTATTTTAATGTTCCCCTTCAAGATTTCCTCCATTGCCTTCAGTTTCTAATCAATTTTCTCTTGTTTTCTTGTCCATCATCAGACAGGTCCTGAGACCATTGCCTCACCAAGGGTCTCTGGGGACCCAACTTCTATCTGGTCACCTTCGCCGAGGTCACCTTGGAATGCAGGCAGCTGGTCAGTGGTCAGTTTCTCCTGGTAGTGTTCCAGTCCCCAAGAAATAGAATTCTCAAATACCATGTCCCAGAAATGGAACAAACAATTCCCAGAAACCAAGGAGTAATCTTTAAATTAAGGAAGTTGGAAAGTCCCTAAAGGCCTAAATGTACCATCAGGAGGGAGAGACAGCTAATCACTAATCGCTAACATCTGCTTCTGTAGCGTGGCTTGCTTGCTTTGGCCAGAAACAGTGACTATACCATCCACCCCACTCACACATCATTTTCCCTATTAATGCTGACAACAAAGGAACTAACACACAATTCCCCTCCATACTGCTTTTAGGTGTATGGGTGGTCGTCGCTGGCCAGCTATAATAAAGGTTTCTTTTGGCTTTACGTGAATGGCTTGGATAATCCCGCTCTCATTAGGTATAACAGTAGAGCCACCAACTCTTAGCCTGTGTTCATCCAAACCTTCAGGAAGTCAGTAACTTCCCCTAGCACTTCTGACCAAGAAGATTGAAAATATCCCTCTTTGTGTGCCAGACGTCTGCTGTCTCAGCATTCAAACTGCTCTGCTTTAAAGTCTTTTCTTGTTTCCTAGTGATTGGGGCAGAAGCATAAGATTTGAATCCTGAAAGTCTTTGCTCAAACCGTGACTCCATTTTAGGTCATGCATTAAACTCAGATGAACTTCTATTTCCTCTTTTTTTCAGAATTACATTTCCATGCTAAGATTTTAAGGGGATGAAGAAAAAGGTGAAGCAATTTATGTAAACACATTTCATGAGCCAGCAATCATTACAATGCAACCAAGACCCTTTCTTTGCATTTCTTGGGAATCCTCAAAGGTGATTCACTCATAATTCTCCTCTCCAATTCACTCCACTTCACTGTGTTCCTTTTCCCCTCTCCCAGGATCCACTCACACCCAGATCATCTACTCCCAAGCTTCCACATCTCCCACCCTCAACCCCCACTAAAGAATACTCATTCAGTGAGTTAATTGACGAGTGTGTTTGAGTCTCCCACAGCACCCGACACACAGCCTCCCACATAATGACTAGGTTGTCAGCCTTATTTTGTGTCACATGGCCCTCCCAGCTGCAGGAAAGATGATCTTGCCTTTCCCAAATGTTTTTCAGCCAGCAGTTTCTATCAGATTAAAGGATGAAGTTGCTGGCATTAAAGGTTGTTGATTCCAGGAGAGTCTTTAAGTAAGATGTAAGACCACCATTTGTATTTGAACATTGGATTATTCAATCAGAAAAGAGGATGATAAGATAGGTAATTTCTGGAAGCCCTATGACACCATGAATCTTAATTGATTTGTTCCTTAACTGCTGTTTTCCTAAAGTTCACATAACACATTAGAGTTATTAGCTTTCCTTCTTTATACTTTCTTACCCATTTTGATTTCTTTTATAAGTCCTTTTCTTCCTCTTTGCTGTTTTTGACATCTTCCTTAAATCTTTTAAAAGTCGCTAAGTAGAACAACCTAGAACAGGACTGGTATGTAAATTCAGTCTCTTTCTCAGCCATCAGCTTTGCCTCAGGTTAGTCTTCCAAGTTGTAGTAGAGCTGGGCACTTGGTCCTGAGGTACAGGACCAGACATCATCCCAGTGATGCCAGTTGCATGCTTTGGGCAAGAAACTTCCCTCTGGTCTTTCTTTCCAACTTTGTCAAGTGGACAAAACACTAGAAGCATCTAGCACATGGGGTTGTTGTGGGGATCAATGGAAACATGTACTAGACATTAGATCTTAGCACATGCCTGGTATGGAGAAGATGCTAACTGTTCATGGGATGAGGATAGCTCTCTGTACAGTCGACCCACAGTCTACTATTGCACCATGTACATATTCTTTCAGGACTACTCTCCAAATGCTTCCCACCCAATCAGATTCCTCCCAACTCCCAGCATCTAAGCTACCAAACATGAGTGTACATAGCATTATTGTGGAAACTAAGGAAAAACAGACCAAGATGTAAGTTAGAAGATAAGGAATCTTCTTTATTCCAATCACTCACTGATTATCATAAAAGAAAAAGTAACTTGCCAAAACATCTCTTCCTGGAATTTGTGTGTATCTTTCAGAGGTATGCTAAGCACTCATGGGGGCTAATTTTTGTACCATGTCAACAACTCAAAACAGTAAGTGATGTATGTTTATTTGACATCATGCAAGATATAGAAGGTCTTTAAACCTCAGTTTACTTATTGGTAAAGTGTACATGATAAGTGTATCTATGTCAATAGTGCAGTTTTAAAACAGATAACATGAATATTCAGTATAGCAATTATACATAAATACTTAAAACATTATCTATTAACAGTGATAATAATTTCATTAATACTTTCTATATATACATATGATTTCTCTATCTGTAAAAGAAAATAATAATATCCATTGTATACTTTTATAAAGATTACATGAGATAATATTTAAATTATGTTTAATACAATTTCTTTGTGTGTGTGTGGTGCTGGAGATCAAACCCAGGGCCTTATACATGCTAGGCAAGTGCTCCACCACTGGGCTACATCCCAGTCCCATGGTAGTACAATTTCTGATACATTTTAAGAGCTTTCTTTCTTTTTTAACAGCTCTGGTAAATGCTTGCTTCTCTAGCCACACACACACACACACACACACACACACAACACAATTGCCCTTTGTTAGCTCTGCACCACTGAATAAGAAGGTAAATCTATGTTGTTTCATGAACGCTTGCAGTTCTTAACATTTTATGATAGCTCAGTCCAGGCATGAAGATTTATGCCATCAAGCTTATCATGTAGATTAACAAGAGTATTTTTTCTAATACATCCTTTTCCTTGAATGAAAGTTGTGCTGGAGGAGAAAAAGCAGCAGTTGCTACTTATCTCCTGTCCAAGGATTTTTTCCTAATCCAATAGGAAATTATAAACTACATGATTTGTTTGAACCACAAAGATTCATTGGTAGTGCTGTGTTCCTCTGTGCAGTCTTCACCATACGCAGCTTGGTATTTCCCATCCCAGTTCTCACAAAGCCCAGCTGCTCTTCGTCCTAACCCATCAGATCTCAGCTTGGTTCTCTTTTGGAGAATCAGACAATAGCATCCCTTTTCACTGATTTTCATACTTAGATTTATGAGTAGCTTGGTAAAGTGTCCAATAAATCTCTGTTTTTTTGGACAAAGAGACTTTGGTGTAAACAGCTAAATATAGTAATTGCTCAATACTTTTCCCCCTTGGTCCACATACTTTGAGCTGAGGAACTATGCATTGTGTCAGAGACACAAAGAAATCAATAGTATAATGATGTCTTTATGTAAGATTTCTAATCCTGTTTGCTCATCTATTAAATGTACATAAAAATATCTCCTTCAATAAGATGATTGTGAAAATAAAAATGGACAATGTAAACATTTAATATAGTGCAATTTTTGCTTTAAACAAGTAATTATCTTTTAAAAATATCTAAATAATAAGAAAAAGTCTTTCTATTTGCATCATAGAGTTGCCATGTATTACCCATGGAATCCCATGGGCATCTCAGCATCCTTACCCGAAGCACCTAGCCCTGCTCCATTCTGGTGAGGTAGGGATATACATGGACTAGATTTCAATGAGGACTAATGGAAATTAAGTGAAACTATTTGGGGAGGAAGGCTGAGGAGGGGGCAAAAGGGGACAAGGATGGACATCTTTCACCTAACTTGATGCTAGGGTTTTGCTTTATTAATATGATTGCAGTCAAGGAGAGGACAGAAGAGAACTCTTCACAGCCCCACTTGGCACATTCCCAGGTTACACAGATAAAATCAGCTCTGAGTTGAGTTCCTCTTTACTGACTCTTGGAAGTGTATTTTTACACAGTTCTGTAGTGTGTGGCTTGCCAAAAGCCATGGAACCCTGTCTCTGGGTGACTTCCCCAGACAACTTTCAGCTGCCTTTTGTAGCTACCCAACTCCCTAAGCAGGAAGTGGTTCCAAGGGCACTCTCTCCAGGAAGGAGGAATCCTGATGTAAAGTTGATCTGAGCACCATGAGATTGTCATAATCTTCAAATTACACTTCCTCCTGTTCACAAAATCTGAAATCTCTCATGTGTTTATATGAAATCTTCTATGTTCCCTATCTTATTGGTATCAGAATGTTGTCTATTCAAGGGGTAGAAACAGAGGTAACAGGAGTTTGGGGGTGGATCTGAGGGTCCTGGCCTTCTGTTGTGGGGTGCAACTTAAGAATAGACTGATCACCACTGAGAAATCCAAATTTGAGAGTCTTTATTAGCCAGCCAACTGACTGTCTCACACAATGCCCAAAATGGCTCTTGGGAGAACAGTCCTGACCATAGGGTTGTAGGGGTTTTTATACTATAAGTCAGTACATCAACCATAAGTGTCTGTTGTTATGATTTAAAATTACAAACTAACAACATGAGATCTAAAATTATAAGTTAAAGAGAAAGTGGATCAAAATGACCTTAGTTGGGTACAAGTTAAAGAATGGTTACTAACATCTAGACAATCACTATTGACATGGTACATTGTCTAAGAAAAATAGAAATCAAAAAGAGAACAATTTTACATTATATAAGAATTGTCATTTTGTGTCGTTGAACATGCTATACTAAGCAACTGTCAATGGCTACAGAGGCAGGATGTTCCCATGGGAGAAGCATTTCCTCCATAACTTGGAATCTCAGGGTAAAATGGAGTGTGTTTAGTCATGGCCCATATAACCTGGCTGATAACATTTTCATGCAGCTAAATATGTCAACCCATCACACTTTGGGCATTTAGCCCTGAAAAGTCATAGGGAATATTTAGAGTTTTAGGCAAGATTCCCCTATTCAAACTTACTAGTGAGATTCATTTTATTAAAACACACATGTATACAAGCACACACACTGAGAAGCATGCATACCCACGCCTCTTCAGACCCTAGCAGAGAATGGACAAGAAACAGAACCTGCTGACACTGCCATTTGTAACTACTACACAGTGGACGCGCAAACCACCCTAGTGCACAGCATGAATGAGCTCAGAACAGTGAGTGAAGTCATGCCACTTCCCAGAACCACAGTGAAAGCTTCTGACTTGATTGCCAAAAGAGAAGTTGGGTTTTTAGTTTTTTGTTCTTTGTCCTGTTGTTGTTGAGGTTTTCTTTGTTTTGTTTTGTTTTATCTTATAAGTCAATTCCAAGCAACACTGCTGTCTTGAGAGCCAACTGCGGAATAATAGCAGCCAGAGGCTTGACTTGCATGACTCATTTCAACCCAGAGAAGGTTCAGGCCCTATTTACAGAATGTTGTGACAAAAATAGAACGGCAAAAACAGAACCAAGTGATGCAGCTTGACTCACACATACATCCATAGCCCTATTTTTTTAAATTCTAGAATTATACTATCTCATTAAGTGATATAAATGCACTCCCAGAATTGGAGTACTTTAAAATGTGTCCATTTGTTCCCTTTTGAAAGCCCTACGTAATAGCTTTTCATTACAAGGGATTACCAGCTATTTTCATCCCTGATTTGCAGACTTTTCAACATTCTTTTCCTGTTTCAGGGAAAAGACTCCAGTAATTCTCCTAGTTATTTCTAAGACAAGAACTTTCTTATTTGCATACAAGTTTCCAAAGTAAGTCAAGGACTATTTCCATCTCCATCATTAATGTGAAAGCATCTGTTTCCCTTGTTTGGTGGGTGGGTAGGGGTGGTAGGCAGCAAGGAGGAGTTAGGCCTGCACACCAGAGCTGGGCTCAGTGTAGAGTAGCTCGAAAGCACTACTAAGCTCTGATGGAAAATTGAACTTACACTCTAAGAAAGTCTAGGAAGAGAAAAAGGTAAATTTAGCAATAATGATTTTTGCTAGACCTTGATGATATAAGCAGAATGACAAAAAAAAAATGGGTTTTGAGAACAACATTCTCCTAAAAAACAAAAAGAACTGTCATCAAATAAACAGACATAGGGCTGAGGATATAGCTCAGTAGTAGGGTGCTTGCCTAGTATGCATGAGAACCTGGGTCCAAGCCCAGTACCAAAAAAATAAAGAGAGAGAGGGGTGAGGGGAGGAGAGAAGAGAAGAAAAGAAAGAAAGAAAGGCAAAAAGAAAAATTATACATAAAAAGATACAATCTTTTTCATTTATATAAAATATACAATATGCAAAATATACAATCTGCTTTCATTTATGTAAAATATAATATAGGGACTTGGGTTGTAGCTCAGTGGTGGAGCACCTGCCTAGCATTCACAAGGCCCTGGGTTCAATCACTAGTATGGAAAAAATCCAAAATAGATGATATTCAACTCTATTTTTAGAGATATATACATAAATGGCAGAAGAAATAAACACAAAAGTCAGGGCAGTGGTTCCACTAGGGGATGGGGTGAGCACAGGTTATAACTGGGTAGAAGCACAAGGAGGTTCTGCATTGCTGGCAATGTTCTCATTCTTAATCTGGGTGTAGTTATATAGGTGTCCTGTAGTCTGAATGTGTCCCCCAAAATTAATGTGCTGGAAACTCAATCCTTAATGCAACAGTGTTGGGAGGTAGGGCCTAATGATGTTTAGGGTGTGAGGCTCCACCTTCATGAGTGGATTAGCATCATCACGAAAAGGGTCTTCTGGAGTGTGTGTGCTCTCCTCTGATCTTCCACATGAAGATGAAGCAAGAAGGTCCTCACCAGACACCCAGTGCTGATACCTTGATTTTGGACTTCCCAGTCTCCAGAACTGTGAGAAATAAATTTATTTGTACTTTATAAATTATCCTATCTCAGGTATTCTGTCATAGTAGCACAAAAGAGCATAAGTATTATTAAATGATACATACACTTTAGACTCTTTTCTATAAGCATATTTTATTTCGCCAGTTAAAATATAATATGAAATAATTGGCAGCATTGATCATCCCTAGGGAGACAAACATTCTCCAAAGGATGAGACTGGGCACAATTATATATTTAGCGACTAACACACTCTGGGTCTTACCAGAGTGAGGTTCCCACTATGATAATCCCAAAGGTTCTTCATATTAGGATCGGAGGATAAGAGAGCCATGGACCTTGATGCTGGCTTCTCTGTGGCAGTCCTAGGACCAAAAGAAGCAAGGGCAGCAGGTGGAATGGGGGGCTAGGTGGATTCTGGGGGAATGAAATAACAGAAAAGAAGGCATAGAGTAGGGTAGGAGACTAGGGGCCACAGTGGGGGCTGGGGGTCCAACGGGCAGAGCTCTAGCAGTAACAGCAAAGCTATGTGTCAAGGCCAGGCAGGTAAGCAGAGGTCTAGACATGGACTCAGATGGGCTAGGGAGAGACTGGATGGATGGGAACTGGAAATTACACACCCCTCTTGTGATACCAGCAGCACTTGTTGAAGAATAGGACAGGTTAGCCTAAGGATTTTGCATGCACCCATTTATTCATTCAAATGTCTGCTGGAGAGTTTACTGTGACCCAGACACTGTCCTAGGAATTAAGAGATCCAGCAAGACAACACAGTCCCTCTCTTCCTTAAGGTTGTGCTCTAGCAGTTAGCAAAGGAGCAGAAAAGACAAATGATAAGTAATTATACAACTAAAAAGGTAAGTCCACACAGTCCTACCAAGAAAATGAGACAGAGTAATAGAGAATGGCTTGGTGGGGCAGAGTAGTCCTCAAGATTGATAAGAAATGCTATCAGAAAGATGAAAGGTGAGATGTCACTGACAGTCTAAAAGGAGCTGTCAAGTGAAGCAAAGAAACAGAAATGAGGCCAGAGATTAAGGTCCAAATGCTCTGCACATCTCAGGCCCAAGACTTCAGCTACTTGGGTAGACTGGACAGATCAGTAAAAGCTCAGTACCAGGGGCTAAGGTCCCTGACCCACTATTAAAGTGGAGCCCAAGTTTGGCAGAGGCCACCAGGAAATATGACTTCAAGTAGGGTCAACTTGGGACTTGGTCTTAGGAACATCTCAAAAGTCAGAGCCAGGTTGCAGAACCAGAAGATTCTCCACTTCAGACACATGATTCTATTTCCTCAGTCAATTGCTTTTTTTTCTCCAAGGAAGCCTCAGATCTCTGATTTGGAGCTTTCACCAAGATGCTCAACATACCCCTTGAAGCACATGGAAGCACAATCCTTGGGGATTGCTACTGGATTCTCTTATCTTGTCTTAGGATGCTGCCATATTCCAATTGTACTAGATTTGTTACTGAATTCAGGTGGTTAGATCCAGAGTTGTAGAACTGAACACTGAACCCAGAAAGGACTTAAGGATAGGCAAGGGTATATTAAGGGTCTTCTGCTCCAGACAGAAGGTAGTCACTGCACTGACAGGAAGAGTGTCCTGCTGGCTCAAGCAAAGGGAAATGGCTTTTATAGCCCCTGCAGAGTAAGCAAGGAGCTGGTGTCTTGATGTCACTGCATGTAGAGCTGGTACTTCAGTTGCACCTTCCCTATTTTTCCTCATGTCACATGCCTCATTACCATCTTAACTCTCTACCTAGGAGTATTTCTTACTAAGAAAATAAGGAAAGAGTTATTCTGAGTTACTTCGATGACTATTCTACCCATGTGTTTGCCCCTTCAGAACTTGAGTTTTCATTACTACCTGGGAAAGTGTCTGATATAATTATTTTCAGGATAGTGTAGACCTTGCTTTTTCTGGCCTGTGCTGGTATATCTGCTGACGACATAGTCTCAGAAGGCTGAACTGCCTTCCCCAGCCTCCCATCTCCTGGCATGTTCTCTCACTCCAATAGCCTTGAAGGCTCACTCTCCTTTAAACCCCCAATATTATCATGTGGTTATTAACCCCATAAGACTAAGAGCTAGCTTACTTGCCTTCTTTCTTCTGAAAGGTGTTCATCCCTTAGTTCTAAGAAGTCCAGTTTTTTATGGGGGTCCCTAGTTGTGCCAGGTGTGTTCATGGACAGAGACAGGCAATGTGGAACTAAGCCCCTTGGGCTCCAGACTAAGTCGGGAACACATTCTTCTTGTGAGTAGACTCATTGTTTGAGACTCTTGAAAAAGTAATGCCTTCTAGAATACTGATCATTGAAAGCCATGGAATTAAGCAAGATAAGGTTGGTGATCTCTTCTAACCTATATTCCTCATGGCCTACTCTTTGACATATTTAAATTATCCTTTGTCTGTTCTCAGATGCATTCTGGGAGGACCACTCAAGCCTACTATGGCAGCCAGTTCTGGGGCTTATTCTTCAAAAGCTAAAAGTAACTCCAAAACAGGGAAAGAGAATGATTCCAGGTGAACAGTCAGTTGTGCTCTATGAGAGGAAGTGAGAAATTCTTCCCCTTTCTCCTATCATGCCATCCTGAATATTTCCTTGATTATGTTCTTGGCAAGATCACCATAGAAACAGATGGCCTTATCATCTTCCTGGACAATCCACAGGTCTGTTCAGAGGTCAAACAAGGAAAGCTCTAAAGAATTATGGAAATATAAGAGATCTTTATTATTATTTTACAGTGTAATCAACTTTAAAATCTGTTATAGACACACAAGTTCAATGGTTTGGAAAATCAACTGCTTAAGATTAAAAGGACTTGCAGTGATGTCCAGAGGGAAAATCCCTGATCTTCAGTGTTTACCAATTTCTGGGTGTAAATCTTCCCACTACAGTGAATATTGAACTACCCATGTAATGTCACTGAACACAAAACTGGAGAGAAATAAGTGTACTCTACCCTGGTCAACTGGTGCATCGCTGGCCAGAGTGACCTGCCTCTCATCCTCTTAACATCCATTCTCTCCTGCTGCTCCATAGCCATATTTTGGCTAGGGAAAGGAACAATGGGGTCCACAGGGGCTGGGAAGACATGGAAGATTGAGAACCCAAGAAAAGAGAAGATGAGCCCTCAACATGTGTCCTGGACTCCTGGTACCAATAAACCCTAATGTGTGAAGAAGTCTGAGAAAGAACAGTTGATGCACAAATAAGAAGCAATCATGACAGTCATTATTCCCATTCCTAACTCCACTTAACCTTAAGTGTAAACATTTATCCATTCCAAAAATATTCCCTTAACTCAAAATTATTTAATTTATTGCTTGTTTGTTTGACTTTTGCTAAAATTTTTTATTGGTACATGGAATAAAATTAGACACACATTGTAAAATTAAAATATATGTTGTTGGCCACAAGGGAGAACATACAATTTAAACAGTGAAGGGAATTTCACTTACATTTAATCCCAGAAAAATACTGCTGAACTATATTGATCAACTCTCCTCCTTTGTGACCTTTCTTTCTTTTTTTTTTTAGTTTTTTTTTTTAATTTTATTTACTTATTGATTCATTGAACACAAATGGAGTACAGCTCTTGTTTCACTGGTTGTACACAAAGTAGAGTCACACCATCTGTGTGTTCATGCATGTACATAGGGCAATGGTATTGTCACAATTTCTGTTATTATTTTTACCCCCCCACCCTGACCCCACCCCTCCCTTCCCTCCATGCTATCTATCCTTCCTCCCTTCTTGCCAACCTTCCCTCCCGTATAATGCATCATCATTTGTTTATCAGTGAGACCATTCGGCCTTTGGATTTTGGGGATTGGCTGATCTCACTTAGCGTAACAGTCTCCAACATCATCCATTTACCTTCAAATGCCATAATTTTATTCTTCTTTATGGCTGAGTAATATTCCATTGTGTATATATACCACGGTTTCTTTATCCATTCATCTACTGAAGGCCATCTAGGTTGATTCCATAATCTAGCTATTGTGAATTGAGCAGCTATGAACATTGATGTGGCTGCATCACTGTAGCAATCTGATTTTAAGTCCTTTGGGTATAGGCCAAGGAGTGGGATAGCTGGGTCAAATGGTGGATCCATTCCAAGTTTTCTAAGGAATGTCCACACTGCTTTCCAGAGTGGCTGCACCAACCTGCACTCCCACCAGCAATGTATGAGTGTACCCTTTTCCCCACATCCTCACCAACACCTGTTGTTGCCTGTGTTCTTAATAAAAGACATTCTAACTGGGGTAAGATGAAATCTTAAGGTGGTTTTGATTTGCATTTCTCTTATAATGAGTGATGTTGAACATTTTTTCATAAATCTTTTGATTGCTTGTATATCTTCCTCTGCAAAGTGTCTGTTCATTTCCTTGACCCATTTATTGATTGGGTTATTAGTGTTCTTGGTGTAAAGATTTTTGAGTACTTGGTAGATTCTGGAAATTAGTGCTCTATCTGAAGTGTGTGTGGCAAAGATTTTCTCCCACTCTGAAGGCTCTCTCTTCACATTGCTGATTGTTTCCTTTGCTGAGAAAAAGATTTTTAGTTTGACTCTATCCCAATCATTGATTCCAGCTTTTATTTCTTGCGCTTTGGGAGTCATGTTAAGGAAATCTGGCCCTAGGCCAACGTGATGAAGATTTGGACCTATTTTCTCTTCTATTAGGTACAGAGTCTCTGGTCTGATTTCTAGGTCCTTGATCCACTTTGAGTTGAGTTTTGTGCAGGGTGAGAGATATGGGTTTATTGTCATTTTGCTGCATATGGATTTCCAGTTTTCCCAGCACCATTTGTTGAAGAGGCTGTCTTTTCTCCATTGCATGTTTTTGGCTCCTTTGTCAAGTATGAGATACCTGTATTTCTGTGGGTTTGTCTCTGTGTCCTCTATTCTGTACCATTGATCTACCTGTTTGTGACCTTTCTTAGAACTTCTCAAACTATGATTCTAGTGTTCAGGAGATGGACCTTCCCATCAACATGCCTTGCAAATACAAGCTCATGACTTCTTCTGGGGTTCCACTGAAGAAATCCCCTTCATTTCCATGATCTTGGGGAACTCAGCAGTGTGGGATTATGAAGGCATCCTCCTAAAGTTGTTTTAAACATAATTCTTAATTTCCTTTACTTTCTCTTTACCTATCAGTGCCCAAAGAAGAGAAAACTCCATGTACATGATTTGTGTCATTTATTATAATATTATAAATGGGAAATTGTTTGTTTGCTTTAGCTTCCTTTCTGGTGTATAAATTCATTCTCTGGTAGAGTTAACTTAAGAAATATCTATCAATGTTCTTATGCCAGCCCCATGCATCAATGTGTCAGCAATTCATTGGTAACAGAGTTACCCAAATCCACATGGCTAGATCTTCATTCCTACCCCTAAAGAATTTATGATGTAGTAGAGTAGTTCTCCAACTTGGCTCCAAATAGGAATCACCTAGACAAGTTCTTATTTGATTGACCTGGTACTACTCAGGAACATCAGGAATTTTAACTCCCTGGATGATTTGAGTGTGCAAAGTTGAGAAAGGTTGTTCTGGTTGAAAAAAAAAAAGTACTTAATTTCAATATAATGCTGAGAGTGCTCTGGCCTAAGACATCATAGAGTACTTGGAAAACCCAGAGAAGAATCACCCACCCAGACAGCCTCAGTCCTGCATGATAGAATCACTTGTGGAACTTTAAAAAATATCAAATGGTCCCACTCCAGCATGACAGATTTAGAATCTCAGCTCTGTAGGGCATTAGGTATTTTTTAAAGCTTCCTAGGTGATTCTGGTGCTTAGAGATGGTTGAGAAAACCATTGGAACCCACCTAGAGAGTTAGAATGAAAGACTTTTTAAAGTCTTTCTTCAAACATTTATTTTTATTGGTGCATTGTTGGTTTTACACAATAATGGGATTCATTGTGATGTGTTCGTACATACACAGAGCACAATTTGGTTTGTTTCATTCCTTGTATCCTGCCCCCAAAATCCCCTTCCTCTAGTCTACTGTTTTATTTTCATGAGGTCCCTTTTCTTTCCTTTCTCTTAGTAGTTTCCTCATATGAGAGAAAGCATATGACCCTTGACTTTCTGAGTCTGGCTAGTCCCATTTAGCATAATGTTCTATAGTTCCATCCATTTTCCTGCAATTGACATAATTTTGTTCTTCTTTATGGCTAAATAAAACTGCACACACACACACACACACACAAACACACAAGCATCCCACATTTTCTCCCTTCATTTCTTCCTTTACTTCCTTTCTGCAGTATTAGGGATGGAACCCAGGGTGCTCTATCACTGAGCTACATTCCCGCCCTTTTTATTGTGAGAGAGGTTCTTACTATGTTGCCATCCTTCTGCCTCAGCTTCCTGAGTAATTGGGATTACAGGGAAGCACCACCCACCCACCTGGCCCACATTTTTTCATTGAGTCATCTGTTGATGGACACCTAGATTGGTTCTATCGTGAATTATGCTTCTATAAATATGGGTATACAAGTGTCACTAAAGAGCAGCACAGCTGGGTCATATGACAGTTCCATTTCTAGTCTTTTGAGAAACCTCCATACTGCTATCCATAATTGTACCAATTTACAATCCCACCAAAGGTGCATATGGATTCCTTTTCCCCTGAATCCTCTCCAGCATTTATTTATTATTACTTGTATTCTTGATGATTGCCATTCTAACTGGAGTGAGATGAAATCTCCGCATAGCTTTGATTTTCATTTCCCTGATTGCTAAAGATGGTGAACATCTTTTTCATATATTTTTTAGCCATTTGAATTTCTTTCTTTGAAGCATTTCTTCTAAAATCAGGAACAAGACAAGGATGTCCACTATCACCACTCCTGTTCAATACAGGACTTGAAATTTAAGCCAGAGCAATTAGACAAGAGAAGAAAATAAAAGAGCTACAAATAGAAAAGGAAGAAGTCAAATTATTGTTTACAGATGATATGATCCTAGACTTAAAAGATCCAAAAAATCTCCACCAGAAGGTGAATAGTGCTGACAAACAAATATTGCAAGGCAGCAGGCTACAAAATAAACACATAAAAATCAACCAGGTTTTATACATACCAATAATTAATCTCCTGAAAAAGAAATAGGAAAACAACTCCATTCACAGTAGCCTCAAAACAAACAAACAACAAAAAACCCTAGGAATAAATCTAACCAAAAAGGTAAAAGACCTCCACAATGAAAATCATGTAACACAAAAGAAAGAAATTGAAGAAGACATCAGAAGATGGAAAGATGGGGAAGGCTTTCTAAAAGGGATAACAGCTGAGCAAGACTTGGAGAGTACACATGAGTAGTCCAGGCAAAGAAGAAGCACTACTGGCGGGAATGTAATACAATCAAATGACTTTAAAACTCAGTTTAGCCATTCTTTTTTCTTTTCAGTGTCGCGGATTGAACCCAGGGTCTTGTGCATGCCAAACAAGCATTCTGCCACTGAGCTACATCCCCAACCCTTGGGCAGTTTCTTAAAAGGTTAAACATACATACATCATTTGATCATGACTTTACTCCTAGGTATTTACCCAAGAGAAAGGAAAACACCATCTTAGCCAGTTTGGGCTTCTATAATGAAGTACCAGAGACTGGCACTGGTGAAGTTCTTCCTGAATGTCATTTTTGCTCTGTTTCCTTCTTAATGCTACACAGGCTCTGGAACATGTAACTGGTTCATACACTTTTGTTAAATAAATGTTGAGGACCTAAATGATTAATAGCACACACGGAAGTCTCTGTATTCGTTTCCTAGGGCTTCCAGAACAGAGTACCACAAGCTGGTTTAAAACAACAGAAACTGATTTGCTCTCAGTTCTGGGGAGTGAAATCTGGAGTTCAGGAGCTGGGCATGGTTGGCTTCCTTTTGGAGGTCCTGTGAGGAACCACTCCAGGCCTCTCCACTAGCTTCTAGTGCCCGTTGGCAATCTTTGGTGTTCCTTGACTTTAGAAGTATCACTCCAATTTCTGGTCCTATCATCGCATGGCCTCTTCCCCCTGTGTGTTTCTCTGTTCAAATGTTTCTCTTCTCAGAAGGACAGCAGTGTTTGGATCAGCTCCCCTGCCCCAACCCAGCATAATTTCATCATAAATTGATCATATCATTCAAGAACCTACTTTAAATAAGGTCACAATCTAAGGTAGCTGAGGTCAGAATTTCCACATATTTGGGGTGGTGGGTGGGGGAAGACACAGTTCAACTTACAGTATCCAAATATATCTGAAAAGCCAGGGGCCACAGGACAGAGAGAGATGGGCAGGGAAGGAGTCCTGAATTCATGCTAGCCTCTTTCCTGATATCACTTATTCTCTTTACTTTAGTGAACAGCTCAGACACATTTTGATCCTGTGAACCCCTAGTTTTTGTATGACTCCTCCAAACATACCACACTGGTGCCTGTGAAATTACACTTCTCATATTTAGGGAGAAATGAGAAAAATTCAATAGACCAAATTAGAGATTGTGTGACATCTTGTTTCCTCCATCCAAGTCCTCAGGCCTTATTGATTTGATTCTTGCTCCAGTTTCGACTGAAGTGGGCCATGTTCCAGCACCCTCACATACTCAGAAATGTCAATGCTAAAACTGGGACAGTCTGGACAAACCAGGACAGCTGGTCACCCTGTTTCTCGCTGGCCTTGTGACTCCTTTCCGGTCTCCTTGTTGGTTTTCTGTCTGCTGTTCTCTATTGGAAGAGGATAAAGATGCATGTGACATATTTAAAGCTTGGTTTAAAAGTGTGAGAAGTTCCAGCTGGTTTTTATCCAACCTTAACACTTAGTATTATTCCAGAAGCAACGTGGCCTTGTGATTTGGTGAACTTCAAAAGAAACATTTTGTCCTGTATAAAGCCCCACCTAACTGCCCAAACTATGAACTAGGAAAATAGTCCACTTTAAAATATAGTAATAAATGTAGAGAGACCCTATTTTAAACATAAGATCTTGACATTTACATGAATTTGTAGCATCTTTTTTTTTATTTAATTTTTTTGAGTAGAGCAATTGTTTTTCTGCTTGGACACAAATTAGAGTCACCCCATCTGTGCATTCATACATGTATGCAGGGCAATGATGTCTGGCACACATACTGTTATTATTATTCTTACCCCCAAACCTCAATCCCACCCCTCCCTTCCCTCTATGCCCTCTATCCTTTCTCCATTCTTGCCCTCATTCCACCCCACATTATGCATCATCATTCACTTAGCATAATAGTCTCCAACATCATCCATTTACCTACAAATGCCATAATTTTATTCTTCTTTATGGCTGAGTAATATTCCATTGTGTATATATACCACGGTTTCTTTATCCATTCATCTATTGAAGGGCATCTAGGTTGGTTCCATAATCTAGCTATTGTGAATTGAGCAGCTATGAACATTGATGTGGCTGCATCACTGTAGCAATCTGATTTTAAGTCCTTTGGGTATAGGCCAGGGAGTGGGATAGCTGGGTCAAATGGTGGATCCATTCCAAGTTTTCTAAGGAATCTCCACACTGCTTTCCAGAGTGGCTGCACCATCTTGCACTCCCACCAGCAATGTATGAGTGTACCCTTGTCCCCACATCCTCGCCAACACCTGTTGTTGCTGTATTCTTAATAAAAGACATTCTTATTGGGGTAAGATGAAATCTTAAGGTGGTTTTGGTTTGCATTTCTCTTACAACGAGGGATGTTGAACATTTTTTCATAAATTTGTTGATAGCTTGTAGATCTTCCTTTGTAAAGTGTCTGTTCTTTTTTTGGCCCATTTATTGATTGGGTTATTAGTATTCTTGGTGTAAAGATTTTTGAGCACTTTGTAGATTCTGGAGATTAGTGCTCTATCTGAAGTGTGTGTGGCAAAGATTTTCTCCCACTCTAAAGGTTCTCTCTTCACATTGCTGATTATTTCCTTTGCTGAGAAAAAGCTTTTTACTTTGACTCTATCCCAATCATTGATTCCAGCTTTTATTTCTTGCGCTTTGGGAGTCATGTTAAGGAAATCTGGTCCTAGGCCAACGTGATGAAGATTTGGACCTATTTTCTCTTCTATTAGGTTCAGGGTCTCTGGTCTAATTCCTAGGTCTTTGATCCATTTTAAGTTGAGTTTTGTGCAGGGTGAGAGATATGGGTTTAGTTTCATTTTGCTGCATATGGATTTCCAGTTTTCCCAGCACCATTTGTTGAAGAGGCTGTCTTTTCTCTATTGTATGTTTTTGGCTCCTTTGTCAAGTATGAGATACCTGTATTTATGTGTGTTTGTCTCTGTGTCCTCTATTCTGTACCATTGATCTACCTGTCTATTTTGGTACAAATACCATGCTGTTTTTGTTATTATTGCTCTGTAGTATAGTTGAAGGTCTGGTATTGTGATACCCCCTGCTTTGCTCTTCTTGCTAAGGATTGCTTTAGCAATTCTGGGTCTCTTATTCCTCCAAATGAATTTCATGATTGCTTTCTCTATTTCTTTGAGGTCTGTCATTGGGATTTTAATTGGAATTGCATTGAATTTGTATAGCGCTTTTGGAAGTATGGCCATTTTGACAATATTAATTCTGCCTATCCAAAAACATGGGAGATCTTTCCATCTTCTCAGATGCTCTTTAGCTTCTTTCTTTAGTGTTCTGTAATTCTCATTGTTGAGGTCTTTCACTTCTTTTGTTAGATTGAATCCCAAGTATTTTATTTTTTTTGAGGTTATTGTGAATGGGGTAGTTTTCCTAATTTCTCTTTCAGAGGATGAATCACTTACGAATAAAAATGCATTAGATTCATGAGCATTAATTTTATATCCTGCTACTTTACTGAATTCATTTATGAGTTCCAGAAGTTTTCTCGTGGAATTCTTAAGGTCTTCTAAATAGAGAACCAAGTCATCAGCCAATAGGGATAGTTTGAGCTATTCTTTTCCTATTCGTATTCCTCTAATTTCTTTGGTCTGTCTAATTGCTCTGGCTAGAGTTTCAAGAACAATGTTGAATAGTAGTGGCGAAAGAGGGCATCCCTGCCTTGTTCCAGTTCTCAGGGGAAATGCTTTCAATTTTTCTCCATTTAGAATGATGTTAGCTATGGGCTTAGCATAGATTGCCTTTAAAATGTTAAGGAATGTCCCCACTATCCCTATTTTTTCTAGTGTTTTGAGCATGAAGGGGTGCCATATTTTATCAAATGCTTTCTCTGCATCTATTGAAATAATCATGTGGTTCTTGACTTTAAGTCTTTTGATGTGGTGAATTACATTTATTGATTTCCGGATATTGAACCAACCTTGCTTCCCCGGGATGAAACCCACTTGATCATGGTGCACTATCTTTTTAATATGCTTTTGTATGCGATTTGTTAAAATTTTGTTAAGAATTTTTGCATCTATGTTCATTAGGGATATTGGTCTGAAATTTTCTTTCCTTGATGTGTCCTTCTCTGATTTTGGTATCAGGGTGATATTAGCTTCATAGAATGAGTTTGGAAGGGTTCCCTCCTCCTCTATTTCATGAAATACTTTGAGGAGTATTGGAATGAGCTCTTCTTTGAAGGTCTTGTAGAACTCGGCTGTGAATCCATCTGGTCCTGGACTTTTCTTTGATGGTAGGCTTTTGATGACTTCTTCTTCTATTTCATTGCTTGAAATTGATCTATTTAAGTTGTGTCCTCCAGATTCAGTTTGGGTGGCTCATATTCCTCTAGGAACCTGTTGATATCTTCCAGGCTTTCTATTTTGTTGTAGTATAAATTTTCAAAGTAGCTTCTTATTATGTTTTGTATTTCAATTGTGTCTGTTGTAGTATTTCCATTTCCATCACGAATTTTAGTAATTTGGAGTTTCTCTCTCCTTCTCTTCGTTAGCGTGGCTAAGGGTTTATCAATTTTGTTTATTTTTTCAACGAACCAACTTTTTTTTTGTCAATGTTTTGAATTGTTTCTTTTGTTTCAGTTTCATTGATTTCAGCTCTGATTTTGATTATTTCCTGTCTTCTACTACTTTTGGTGATGATCTGTTCCTCTTTTTCTAGGGCTTTGAGCTGTAATGTGAGGTCATTGGTTTGTTGACTTTTCATTCTTTTATTAAATGCACTCCATGCAATGAATTTTCCTCTTAGCACTGCTTTCATAGTATCCCAGAGATTTTGATATGTTGTATCTTTGTTCTCATTGATGTCTAAGAATCTTTTAATTTCCCCCCTAATGTCTTCTGTTATCCATGCATCCTTCAATAGCATATTATTTAATCTGCAGGTCTTGGAGTAGTTTCTGTTTTTATCTTTATCATTGATATCTAATTTCATTCCATTATGATCTGATAGTATACAAGGTAGTATATCTATGTTTTTGTATTTGCTAAGAGTAGCTTTGTGGCATAACATATGGTCTATTTTAGAGAAGGAACCATGAGCTGCTGAGAAGAAAGTGTATTTGCTTTTTGATGGATAGAATATTTTATATATGTCTGTTAAGTATAAATTAGCAATTGTGTCATTGAGTCCTATGGTTTCTTTGTTCTATTTTTGCTTGGAAGATCTGTCCAACGGTGAGAGAGGAGTGTTAAAGTCCCCAAGTATTATTGTGTTTTGGTCTATTTGATTCCTGAAATTGAGAAGGATCTGATTGATATACATGGATGCACCATTGTTTGGTGCATAAATATTTATGATTGTTATGTCTTGCTGATTTATGCTTCTTTTAAGCAGTATGAAATGTCCTTCTTTATCCCTTCTGACTAACTTTGGCTTAAAGTCTGTGTTATCTGAAATGAGGATGGAAACTCCTGCTTTTTTACTCAGTCCATGTGCATGGTATGTTTTTTCCCAACCTT
The DNA here is from genome assembly GCA_020662805.1 of Glaucomys volans. Taxonomy (NCBI): domain Eukaryota; kingdom Metazoa; phylum Chordata; class Mammalia; order Rodentia; family Sciuridae; genus Glaucomys; species Glaucomys volans. The sequence goes on along the minus strand of JAJEJO010005511.1, from coordinate 416,826 downwards.
TCACCTTTAGTCTGTGGGCATGTTTTTCTATGAGATGAGTCTCTTGAAGGCAGCATATTGTTGGGTCTTTCTTTTTAGTCCAATCTGCCAGTCTATGTCTTTTGTTTGATGAGTTTAGGCCATTTACATTCAGGGTTATTATTGAGATATGACTTGTATTTCCTGCCATTTTGGCTTTTTTGGGGTTTTTAGCTTAACTTTGTTTCTCCTTTGATTGACTCTTTCTTTAGGGTAATTCCTCCCCATGTTGACTGAGCTTGTGGTTTTTCATTTCTTCCTCTTCGAATATTTTGTTGAGAATGTTCTGTAGGGCAGGCTTTCTCTTTGTGAATTCTTTAAGCTTTTGTTTATCATGGAAGGATTTTATTTCATCATCAAATCTGAAGGTAAGTTTTGCTAGGTATAAGATTCTTGGTTGGCATCCGTTTTTCTTTCAGAGCTTGAAATATGTTGTTCCAGGCCCTTCTTGCTTTTAGGGTCTGGGCGGAGAAATCTGCTGATATCCATATTGGTTTCCCCCTGTAGATAATCTGATGCTTTTCTCTTGCAGCCAATTACAAGAGGCTTACAGGACACCAAACACACAGAATTACAACAGATCCACACCAAGGCACATTATAATGAAAATACCTAACATACAAAACAAAGATAGAATTTGTGGCATCTTAAAGCTGACGGACAGTCTCTGAGAGCAATCCTCTCTCACTGTCTTCACAGTCTAATTCCTGCCCCTCCTCCTGGTCCAGCCAGACAGGCGTCCCCTCACCTATAATGGAGCTGCTTTCTGAAGATTGTCATCACATTCTGATTGTTAGATTTCATAGACAACAACTAGTAGAATGGAGCCTGGCTAAAATTGAAAAGATCAGCCACACCAAGTTCGGAACTAGAACTCTGAAACACTGCTGGTAGGAATATCAAATGGTACGAGTACTTTGAAAAAGTCTGGGGGTGTTTAGTCAACTTTTTCACTACCGTGACCAAAAGATCTGACAAGAACAATTTCAGGGGAGGAATAGTTATGTGGTAATCATGGTTTCAGAGGTCTCAGTCGGGTGGCTGATTCCATTGCTCAGGATCCGAGGTGAGGTAGGGTTAGGGTCAGGGTTAGGGCGGAAGGCAACTCAGGACATGGCACCAGGAAACAGAGAGAGCTCCACTTGCCAGAAACAAAATATAACCCCAAAGCACTCCCTGACCCCTCACCTACCTTCTTCAGCCACACCCTACCTACCTACAGTTACCACCCAATTCATCTATATCAGTGGATTAACCCACTGATTAGGTTAAGCCAAATAGCACAATCATCTCACTTTTGAAAATTCTGACATTATCTCACACATGAGTTTGGGGTGTTACAGAGCTGGGGACTTCTGGGAAACTTAGGAAACATGAGACCCCACCCCCACCCCCACTTCAAATCCTGATTCTTGCAATGAAGCCAGAAAGATTTCAGTCATGTTGCTCAGAGTATCAGGAATGAATTTGTTGAACAGATAGGAAATGGAAAGGGAACTCAAGGGAGAGAGTGGGTCCTCTCAGAGAGGAGAGGGACAATGTGCCTTTTCTACACTCCAGTTTTATTGGCTATCCTAGGTCCACCTCTTGACTTTTGACTGACAGCAGGATAACATCGGACTTTCAAGTCCTTATTGCCATGACAACTCTAGGTAACCTTGGCCCATGCTGACCTATTTTAATGAGCTTCTTTTTAAAAAAAAAAAAAAAAAGAAATTTAGTTGCAGATGGACACAATACCTTTGTTTTATTTATTTGTTTTTATATAGTGCTGAGGATCGAACCCAGTTCCTCATATATGCTAGGCAAGGGCTTCACCTCTAAGCCACAACCCCAGCCCTTAACTGAATTCTTAATCATAAGTTCTTATAGATTTTATGGTTAGGAGGAATTGTCCTATTTCCATGAGTTTCAGGATCTGGTGCCAAAAATCTCCCCCTTCAGGGTAACTTGGGCTCCTCTTATCAACATTATTTTGGGTTTCCATTTCTTCTGCAATTTATAGGTAGTTTGCTAAGGAATGTGACATTTCCTGTTCACTTAGACCAAGCAGGGTTGCAGGTAGATTGCTTCTTGGAAAAGAAACCATATGGGGGGTCAGCACAGTGGGCTCATTTTGTAGAATTATCCTCTTAACTTCTTATTCCCACCATTTACATCTATCAGTTCCCTAACAGGGGAACACCTCATATCTGAACCACAACAGGAAGTTTCTTAAAAAGTTGAAGATATGCATACTATATGATCCAGCCATTTTGCTCCTGGTACTTACCCAAGAGAAAATAAAACATTGTCTCAGTCAGTTTGGGCTACTATAATCAAATACCAAGTAACTTAAACAAAATACATTTATTTCTCACAGTTTTGGAAGCTAGGAAGTACAATATCAGGATGTCAGAGCTCACTTTCTGGTTGGTAGACACCTTTTTTTTTTTTTTTTTTTTTTTTTGCAGTGTTGGGGATTTGAACCCAGGGTCTTGTGCTTGCAAGGCAAGCACTCTACCAACTGAGCTATATCCCCAGCCCTGGTAGATGCCATTTTTATCCTGTATCCTCAGTGGAAAAAGAACAAAAAGCTTTCTGGGGTTCCTTTCAGATGGACATTAATTCTATTCGTGATCTAATTACTTCCCAAAGGCCCATCTCCTAATACTACCACCTTGGGGGTTAGATTTCAGCACATGATTTGGGAGGAGGGGAAAATACAAACATTTGGTCCATTGAATAAATATTCATACAAAGGCAGGAACACAAATGTTTAAAGAAACTTTGTAATAACCCCAAACTTGAAACAACCCAAATGTCCACCAACAGATGAATGGATAAACAAACTGCATTATATTCACACAATGGAATGTCACTTACAAAAGCAAAAAATAATGAATGAGCTATTGCTGTATGTTCTGACATGAATGAACCTCAATTTCAAAAAAATTAAAAATTAGATCAAGAAAACATAAAAACCCTATAACCATCTCCCACAAAAAAGAGTAGGCACTGTATTGTTTCATTTATATAAAATTCTAGAAAATGCAAAGTAATCTATAGTGACAGAAAGCAGATCACTGATTGCCTAGAAAGGAGGGTTAGGGAAAAGTAGGCAGGAAGGATTATAAAGGAATAGGAGAGAAAAATTGGGGGTGACAGAGTTTCTCATTCTTATTGTGATGGTGGCTTGAGGGTAGGTACATATGCAAAAACTTATTGAACTATGCACTTTAAATATGTTGCGTGTGTGTTTGTGTGTTGTTGTTGTTGTTGTTGTTTGTTTGTTTTGGAACTGGAGATTGAAAACAGAGGTCCTTTACCAGTAAGCAACATTCCCTGACCTTTTATATTTTTTATTTTACAAAAAGGTCTTGATAATTTGCCCAGATTGGCCTTGAACTGGTGATGCTTCTGCCTCAACCTCCCATGTCACTGAAATTATAGGCATGCTTTACTAAACCTAGCTAAATATGTATATTTCAATATTTATTGTATTGTATGTCAATTATACTGCAATAAAGCTGGGTTGTTTTTTTTTTAAACAAATTGCATATACATGTTTAAGTTCTAGATTTTTTTATCTACAGTGTCTGGGAAAACTGATAATACCCCTCTTTTTGAAATGTTCCTTTCTTGCCTTCCAGGACCCAACTTTCCCAAGTCTCTTCCTGCTTTACTATACAAGTAATAAGCGGTTATAGCATTAGCTAAAGAGATGAAATTAGAGTGCCTTTCTGTGCATTTTTAAGAAGATAGGCCTATTTGTCTATCACTATCTTGAGCATCCACAATAATCACAAAAGATCAGGAAAATGTCTAATCACCCTACAAATCCAAATGTCTCAATAAATTATTTTGTTTTTGCTGGTCCTGTGACACCAGAAAGGGAGGTAGATTAGAGAGCTTGGGGGTTTTGGTATATTCCATGTGTGTAAATGACTGCCTCCAGAAAATAAGGAAAAAAAATCAGGAAAGACAGAAGATTCCAAGAATCATCTACCAATGGACCCAGCAGATTTCCAGGGTGCCCCTCAGATCTTCAGAGAGACAGCTGATGGGTGCTCAGTTGCATGCGTGAGCAGTTTGGCTTTTCACCCATCACTCAAACAAATATGGCACCAGGGTAGAAGTTGACTGGGCTTTAATCTCCTTAGATACCATGTAAACAAACTTCTCTTGCTTGACCTTAGCCCTCATCTTCCCCTACTCATGCAAGGAAAGTAAATTTTTCACAGTCTACATCAAGCCCTGCATCTCCTCACACACAGAGCATATGGAAATGGCAAGTTACTGTGCTTCCAGAAAGGCATTCTGCCTTCCCAGACAATGACTGAGTAACTTTTATAAGACTTGTGGTCAACTATTTTTAGTTTGCCCAATAGTTACCCAAATATGCTATGACACATGCTTATTTAATAATTTACTACATGTGGTTTGAATTTCTTTAAGAGAAAACAAGAAATCTTCCAGATTATTGAAGATCATGGAACTATGTACAGAGTTTTATCAGGACTCTTGAAGCACAAAGTTTCAAGAAATGCCAGCCCAGGCTGCCATCTAAACACCGGAGTCATAATTGCTAATCTTTGTAGGAGTCACATGCTTAGGTATTGACATGCACCTGTCCTGAGATTCTTCTTGTTTGCTAAATAGCAGGTTGTGATCTGTAACCAAGAAATTCAGTTACTACCAAACTTAATTTTTAATTAGTCTTTTCCCAGGAAGTTTTCAGCTGAGTTTTTCTTTCAATTGGTATCAAAAATGTAGGAACCTCTGGGCTGGGATTATAGCTCAGTGATAGAGTGCTTGCCTAGCACACGTGAAGAACTGGGTTTGATCCTCAGCACTACATAAAAATAAATTAAATAAAGGTATTGTGTCCATGAACAACTTTAAACAAAAAGATTGGAACTCCTAAGGACCTTTGATTCAAAGATCTCACTCTCCAAATAAAGACTCACTCTTGCTCTGGGGGAGCTGTATTCCTCTTAGCTTCTAGAAAGGAAACAGACACAGACAATGAGGGACCCATTGCCTAATGGCCAAGAAAATTCCACATGATTAGGAGGATGCTTGTTTTCAGATAGAGGAGAAAACCATTGCCTGCACCCCATCCAAGAAAGGTAGAAGCCATCAGCTCTGGAACCTGGGACTGCTATTAGCTCTCTATGGTCATAGAAGCCAGTTGGTCAGGGGCCACTGTTAATTCCCTAATTCATCCAGAGATATTTTTATCATGAACTGGTATTGGAAATGATGAGAAGTTAGATATGAAGCCATTTACAAGGAGAAAAATGTAACTAAAGACTTCCAATGCCCTTTAGTAACTAAAGACAATCATTACCCCTAAGATCCAGCTTCCCTTTGGGGTATGGGTGTTCAGAGAACAGCTACTTCTAAGAAGCAAGCAGGCAGGGCTTCCTTCTTCTGTGGTGACAAGAGCCTTAGCCAGTACCTTAAAGAGTTGCCTCCAACCCCTAAACCTTGGAAGCAGATAGGCCCAAGAGAGAAGAAGGGCTTACCTGCAGTGATGGAACTGAGACAGTTTCTTAACTATGAGGCCAAGAGAGAAGAGCCCAAGGTGGTTCTGCTGGCACAGATAACTTAGTAGGTGAGATGAACTTTTTAAAAGAAATCACCCATCAAACACTGTAACTAATATAAAGAAAAAAATAGACTGTTGTGCAGTGAATTTCATCAACATGGTTAGTCCAAACTGAATAGCTGAAATCATTCTTTAAAAATGGAAAGTAGTTGACAATCTGCTAGTTTTTTAATCTGTGCTATACAAGCAGAGTATTATGTGAGAGGAAGTTAAGACAGAGAGGAGTCAATTGCATAGGACCATATAACTGGTAAATGGCAGAGCATGGGTCCAGGCTCCTCAACAACATTCCTGATACTCTGTGGAATCCAGGGAGTGTGCTTTGTGCTTTTGTTCATTTGTTGGGGCCTAGGAATGGGGATGCCTGGGTAAGGATGGTTGTCTGTAGGTTGTCTGTAATATCTAAATAATATTTCAACATTTACTAAAACATTTAGCATATGTGTTTTCACAGAGAGCTGAAATACCCGGTCTAGGTATGTAAATTCCTGACAAGAGGACATCCTGAACCTAGTGGGGAAGTGGGAGTCAGGGGCACACATTCTGGTCCTGGCTCTGTCACTTTGGGGTTGTGTAACTTGGAACAAGCATAGTCTCTCTGAGCTCATTTTATCTGTTCCTTGAGTCCTCTCTCTTCACATTTTTGTATTAGAGGAATAAGGCTGTACTTTTTAGCTAAGTTCCTATTGTAGTCATCCCTCAGTGTCCATGGGGGATTGAGCCTGATATGCCCATGGATACCAAAATCTGGGGGTAGCTCAAGTCCTTCCTATAAATGGGGTGGTGGTTACATATCACCTATGCAATCTTCCCATATACTTTAAATCATCCTGGATAACTTATAATACCCACTACAATGTTAATGCTTGTAAATAATTGTTATACTATACTGCTTAGGGAAGGATGACAAAGTCCTGTACATATTCAGTACAGATTTTTAATTTTTAAATTTAAAACTAAATTTTAATTTTAAAAAAATTGTTTTGGTCCCTGGTTGGTTGAATCCACAATAGTGGAACCCACAGATGTGAAGCACTGACTGTATTAGTGTTTGCCTGTTCTTTGCTTCCATTATGATTTTCTGCCTTGCTACTCAATTTATAGCAATTTGATGAACATTTATTGTAACTCTCTGCTAAACACTGGGTAGAATGAGAGTGAGAAGATACTTGTCTCAAGACAGAAACTCTGTCAAGGAACACAACTATTAATGAAGGGTTCAGATAAATACGTACCCACGTACAGAAGAGTTTGCCAGCCATTAAGAAGACTAGGAGGAGGTGGAGGGACCAAGGAAGGAATAAAGTTTTGAACACAGAAAATATTTTGTCGAGGAAATGATGCTTAAGTAGTCTTGAAAGATGAGCAGTTGGTCTTCCAGGAGTCAAGTGAAAAGGAGGATGGGGATGGCCTGAGAGTGGAGAGGCTGGAACAAAAGAGGAGCGCTGATCATGAATGTCCTTAGAATTACATATGGACTTGACTTGCTGGCACTGTGGGAAATCCTTACAAAACAATTTTAATTTCTGATCTCATATGTGTTAATTTCTTTTTCAGAACTTCTAAGTGTGTGTATCCTGTCTAATAAAAGAGAAATTGCAACCAGCCCAACTACATCTTTGGTAAGAAAATATTCTGATTTGAAATTGTTAATAGGCATAGCTATTTAACACTATAGGCATAGCTATAGTGTTAAAAGCAATGAGTTTCACCATGCACTCTGGTGCACACCTGAAACCCCAGCAATTCCAGAGGCTGAAGCAGGTGGGTACTAGTTTGAGGCCAGCCTCAGCGATTTAGTAAGACCCTGCCTCAAAATATAGCTCATTGATAAAGTGTCCCTGAGTTCAATCACCAATTTAAAAAAAAAAAAGCAACTCCAGAGAGAAGCAAGGTGTTAGGTGTTATTTCCACACAAATTTCTCAGGATCGTCTCATGGCTTTTATCTTTTAAATATGGAAGACCACAAGAGGGCGCCAGACTTCACCTTTCTGGCTTAAGAAAAGGCCCTTGAACATTGCAAAGTACAAAATGAAGAGGTCACAGTCCACGGGAACAAACTCTTACTATTTACTTTTTAAAATTGTAAGCATATATTTTGATATTAATTTGCACAAATGTGAATATTGATTTGTTTTCCAAACTCCAGCTGCTTCTTTCCCTTGGATTCAGGTTCAAAATCCAAGGACTGATGAATCAAACAATGAAACTTCCAGACCATCTACCTGATACTCATCTTTCAGGCTGAGTAGCTGATGCCTGCTGATAGGTGTCTTGTTCATTTATTTATTCATCCACTTAACAAATTTTTCAGGCTTTATTATGTATTAGGCAAGTTGCCAGGTGTTGAAATACACATGCATATATGTAAAGACACAGATTGTTATGATTTAGATATGAGATGTTCCCCAAAAGCTCATGTGTGAGACAATGCGAGGAAGTTCAGAGATGAAATGATCGGCTTATGAGAGCCGTAACCTAACCAGTGCCATGCCTTTGAGGTATGTATTTTGTCCCTGGTGAGCAGAGCTCTCTCTCTGCTGCCTGGTGCCATGTCCTGGGCTACTGTCCCCCACCATGCATTTCCACTGTGCTGTTCTGCCTCACCTCAGGCCCAAAGGAGTGGAGCCAGCTATGGACTGAGACCTCTGAAACTAGAAGCCAAATAAATTTTTCCACTTCTAAAATTGTTCTTGTCAGGTCTTTTAGTCATAGCAGAGAAAAAGCTGACTAAAACATACATCTTGCTCTCAGAAAGCTTATTATTGGGGAAGAACCAGAAAAACAAACAAGAAAATGTATTCAGTGCTAAGGAGGGTACTTCAATGCTGTGCAGCCCTGGGCAAGGGCCCTGAGCTACCCGTAATTTGGAGGTGTCCTTCTGTAGAAAGAGCAGAGACCTGGGAGGCTTCTGGAGCTCTGATTGGTTGTGACCAGGCCACTAGGTGAGAGCTTTCAGATGAGGCCCTTCACCTCCTGAACCTCACTGCGCCCACCTCTGAATTGACACTACCTTTTCCGACTATCATGAGAGACATTCTAGCTTCAACATCAAATGTACCCTTTTAATTTCAGTGCAAAGTTCTTTTTTTTCACTATTGTGATAAAACATGCATTCATAAAATTTACCATTCATATCCCTCCCCCTTTTATTTTAAGGTGTTGGAATGGAACCCAGGGACATCTCCAGTCCTAAACCATTTTAAATGTACAGTTCAGGGCTGGGGTTGTGCTCAGGGGCAGAGCACTTGTCTACCTTGTGTGAGGCACTGGGTTCAGTTCTCAATACCACATATAATGAAATAAAGGTCCATTGATAACTAAAAATTATTTTTTAAAAAATGTACAATTCAGTGGCATTAAGTCCATTCATATTGCTGTGTGACCCTTATCACCATCCTGAGCTTTCTCATCATTCCAAACTGAAACTTGGTACCCATCAAACAGTAACTCCTCATGCCTCCTTCATCCAGTTCTTGGCAATCTTGATTCTTCTGTTTTTTTCTCTATGAACTTGACTACAGTAGGTACCTCACATAAGTAGGCTCATACAGTGTTCATCTATGCCTGGCTTATTCTACCATCAAAATGTCTTCAAGGTTCATCCATGTTGTAGAATGTGCTAGAATTCCCCACCTTTTCCAGGACAAATGACATTCCATTGCATGTATCTGGTAAACTCCTTTTGAAGTGCCTGTTTCTGACCCCACCAACTGCACAATGGGGAGAAGCAAAGCCCTGCCCAAGCCCATTTGCCCACTTCTCTTCTCTGAGTCTAGGAGGGCCAGTTTAGAACTTGGCACTCAGAGGGCCTTGTTCCTCCTGAGGCTGCTCATCCCACTCGCAAGACAGACTTCAGCTCCCACTGTCAGTCCATCATTCATGCTGTGTGACAGAATAACGTGTATTGGAAGGTTTATAAACAACAGAAATGTTTTGTTCCCAGTTGAGAGTTGGAAATCCAAGATCAAGGCACTGACAGATTTGGCCTCTGTGAGTGAGGGCCTATTTTTCTGTTTCTCTAAGCAACTGTCTTCTCCCTGTGTCCACTCATAGTGGAAGAGGCCATGAGCTCTCTGGGATTTCTTTTATAAGAACACTAATCCCATCCGTGAGACCTCACAACCTAACTGCCTTCCTAAGGTCCCACCTCCCAACACCATTACCTTGGGTGTCAGGGTTTCAACATATGAATTTGGAGAAGCCATATTCAGACCAGACCACCTACCTATGAAATCACTCTTTATTCTTCTTGCGTGTTGAGCTGGAATTCTGTCTCTTCCCCTTGATGGTAAGAACACATTCTGTCACCCAAGTAGCCCAGACAGGGAAGACCAAGCGCACAGAGGCACACTGCTCCCTTCCCTTTTCTACCTGAGAAGGCAGCAGCAGGAGAGGCCAGGACTGAATGGGCTTGTGTGTCCAGGGTGTTTAGAACCTGAATATTCCATTCATGCAGTTTATCACAGACCAGAAAATCAAGTATGGAAAATGTGGTCTTAATTACTACCATGCAAAATTTGTTCAGTGATGTGGTTGTGAGGAATTAGATTTCTGGAAGAAGGAGAAAATCAAAGCCAGTTTGCTCAAATAGAATTTTATGCCTTGCTCAAATGTAGACCAGAGGCATATAGGTGACCGTTGGCTCAAAGCATCACTGTTGGAAACCAGACAAGGAATATATTGACTTTGAGAGCGTTTGCCAAACCTACTCACAATAAAATAATATGGTTTCATTTTCAAAGGGCCTCACATGTGAGACTTTCTCAGAGGTTTGCAAAGCCTAAATTCCTGCTCTGCTTGAAAACTTTCTGGAAGTACAGAGTGAAAAGCAGACTTGGGGTCTGGACCCAGTTCACTGCTAAGCCAAAGAATTTCACATTCAGAATAAAGGACACCATTGATACAAGGCTCCACTCTTTTCCTAACTGAAATAGACAAGTAACATAGAATTTTACATTAACACACTCACAATGCAAGAAGCTTAAAATACATCAGGTTGGTAGAATAGGAAACAGATGACCAGGCTCTTGCCTCCCTTTCTTGAAGCCTAATTTTGTGGGTAAGTGCCCCAGGAATAGGTTGTGCAGGCTCTGAAACCATACTGACCCCACCTGAGTTTTCCCCACATGTGCAGCCCTGGGCCAGCTTGTTAAATTCTCTGAGGTTCAGTTTTCTGTGAGATAGAAATAATAAAAGAATCTCTATCCTATAGATCTATGGGAATGAACTAAGATGAAATGTGAAGCCCTAGGGAGGGTAGTCCTGTTGTTAGATGCCTTTGGGATTGGGTCTTCTTCCTCTTAGCCTGCTAGTCTCAAAGCAGATACAACTCAGGTCACTGCCTGACCTCATAGGCATCCATACATCTCTTCTCAAAGCTCAGATGGATCATCTGTATTACCATGATGAAGTCAGCATAAACATTTCTCCCTCAATGTGAGTCTACTAGACACCTTCTTCCATTTCCAAAGCCAAGATAACTTTGATGCTGGGCTCTTCTGGGGGGCAGTAAATGTGATCTTAGTCTTCTTCATTTTTTTATTCTTTTTAGATAAACATGACAATAGAATGTATTTTGAATATTTATATATACATACAGTATAACTTGTGGTTGTACATGATGTGGAGTTTCACTGGTCGTGTATTCATATGGGAACATGGGAAATTTATGTCTGATTCATTCACAGTCTTTCCTATGTCCACCCCCCACCCCTTCTCTTCATTCCCTTTTGTCTAATTCAATGAACTTCTGTTCTCCAGCCACCCACTTACTGTTTGCTAGCATCTGCATATCAGAAGAATATTCAGCCTTTGGGTTTTTTGGAATGGGCTTATTTCACTTAGCATTATACTCTCCAGATCCATCCATTTACTGGCAAGTCTTAAAGTCATTCATTTTTATACTGTGTATATATACACCACATTTTCTTTCTTTATCCATTCATCTGTTGAAGGACACCTAGGTTGGTTCCATAGCTTAGCTATTGTGAATAGAGCTGCCATAAACATTGATATGACTCTTCACCATAGTATGCTGATTTTAAGTCCTTTGGGTATATGCCAAGAAGTGGGATAGCTGGGTCAAATGGTGATTTCATTCCAATTTTTCTAATGAATCTCCATACTGCTTTCCAGAGTGGTTGCACCAATTTGCAGTCCTACCAGCAATATATGAGTGAACCTTTCCCCCACACCCTTGACAACATTTATTGTTACTTGTATTCTTGATAATTGCCATTTTGACTTGAGTAGGATGGAGTTTCACTGTAGTTTTAATTTGCATTGCTCTAATTGCTAGAGAAATTGAACATTTTTTTCATATATTTGTTGATCATTCATATTTCTTCTTCTGTGAAGTGCCTGTTCAGTTCCATTGCCCATTTGTTGATTGGGTTACTTGTGGGGTTTTTTGGTGTTAAATTTTTTGAGTTCATTATCTATCCTGCAGATTACTGCTTTATCTGAGGTGCAGGTGGCAAAACTTTCTTCCACTCTATAGGCTCACTCTTCATGTTCTTAGTCTTCTTGATAGTCTCCTCCCTTCCTTAGGAGCATTTGAGAAAGGACCCTGTATCTTCAATTCATGATCAGGGCAGGTGCTTGGTCCTCTGTCCATGTCCCTTGAAGATGGTCACTCTGATTCTTCTTTGTCACTTGAGCATAGTGTTTGGTCAGGAGGTGAAGAGCTCTAGTGTCATGTCCACCCACCGTTGGTGTTCCATCCAAACATTTCTTTCTAAGGTTCAGTCAACCCGTACAAGTGCTCAAAGGGTCAGGACTCAGTCATCAATGCTTCATCCCTACCCATATTCCAGACTTAGGAAAATCCCTCTCCTCACCTTTCTCACAGCTTTCACAACTTTCTACCTTAAAGGCCTTCACTCTTTCTTTCTTTTCTAGGAAGATAGGGGGAAATTCCTGATAAACTCTTTAGAGCAAATTCCAGGAAGGAGACTGTGGTAGGGATTAATCTCCAAGAAATCTCTGCTTTGGGGCTTAAAGCAAAAAGAACCCAAAGGTTTATATACCTTCTAGAATCAAAAGAGAAGGTAAAGATCCATGAAAATACACACAAATTTGCATCCCAATACATAGTACTTTCTAGTGAGTTAAGCTCGCTTCATGATACTTCATTTATTATCATCAATTCTATTTGGGGAATTGAAATAGATTCCTTTGATGTTATCATCAATTCTATTTCTAATGTCATATCTCACAATGATACAATATTTGAGATTTGCCTTAGCTAAATGTAGTTCTATTAGGCTTTTTGAAATAGTGACTCTCCTGTCAAGAGGGTCTCTTCCAGGTTACTATGAATCATACCGGAAGTATCAGGACAAATTCTACTGCATCATATGATGTGTGTTCCAAAATAGACTTTCTCACAGGGCAGTGCAACAGGAGGACCACAGTCCCCAGATCTTTCCATTACACCTAGATGAAGGTCATAGCTTGAGAGGCGTCCAGAGCCATAGATCCATTTCAGCAAAGAGACTTTTCCCCTCTGTGTCCACATTTGTATAGAACAAGTGTAGGGGAAGTGGCCATCAGGAACACCTTGACTGCACGGCCAACCAGCCACAGACTAGCCTCAGAACACCAGATCTCCTGCTGAGGGGGACTTTGGAACAGTTCGGGTCCAGAAGATCCACGACTATTACAACCACCTCCCTCCACTGGCACACACAAACATGGCAACTTGGAGATGGAGGAAGCCATCTGTCCAGTAGGAAACTGAGCTTGGGGTGAGCTCCTCCTGCTAGGAAAAGAGAATCCCTAGGATCCTGTGTAGCTGGTCGTCCAGGCAAACTTTGATGAATACACTGGTGACTTCCACAATGTGGCTCCTTGGATAACAATAAAATTACTTCCAGACTTCCATTTCTGCCTTCAGAGATGCCAGGGTGAGATAATTCTATTAAAATATAAAGGCTGGCCAACATCCTACACATGTCCGCTTCATCTGGGTCCTCTCCATTGTTATGGCTGATTCTGTCCCTTCAATCCTCTCCACAGTGTTTTAAAACTTTTTCCAGAATCATCTGTTCCCATTAGTCTATAGTCATACTATTCATAATGTGGTCCTCCTACCAGTAGCATTCCTGGAAGCTTGGTAGAAATGCAGAATCTCAGACCCTTCCCAACCTGCTAAATTTGAATTTGCTTTTTAACAAGGCACTCTGTGATTCATATGCACATAAAGTTTGAGAGGTATGGTCTATAAGCAAGATGTCTCAAAGTGTCAGTGGTAAAGAACCAGTTTTCTAAATTTCCAGTCCATGGAAGATCAGTACTTTTATAAAATAGCTAACATGAATCATTAGAAAAAAATTAATCTTAAAATTAATTTTTAAAAATCCATGAAATAAATAAGCTCCATTTTTTCATTAGAGTCAATGGACATAAAATTACATTTCAATAAAATAATTAGAACAAGAACATAATAAAAAAAGAGTTCCACAAATTATACTGGTATATTAAAAATGTGGATTTAGGTAATTAATTACAAGAATCGGTTTAAAACTTTTAAAATATTAAACCCACTTTGCTAGAGTTAAAACTGACACATGAACTTATTTTTTATAGAAAAGGCATAGTGCATCTCAGTTTGCTTATATGCTAGGAGATCACTTTGAATTCTGCATTTCCTAACTGCAAACAGAATATAGCATTTATTTGTTTTGAAGCATAGAGCCAGCCCCAAAGATAATACATTAAGAAATTCCATCGACAATGGGGAAAAAGAGAGAAAGAACTGTGCAAACAAACTTAAAGCTACGTTTTTTTTGTGCCAGTGTTATAAAATGTAGTTTTTAATGAAACCTTGATCCAAACACCAATAACTTCAAAAAAGAATTTGGGTGGAGAAAAGAAAGTTATTTTCATTTAGGAAAAATAATCGCTATCTTTTTCCTAATCTTCAACACACACAGTTTAAACATACACAGTGGCTATAATACTTTACACAATTCCTGTGTACTGGAGCAATAACAAGATCTAAATACAATTACATTTTTAAACACTGAGTCAAGGCTTTACATAAAAATACTGTTCTACTCCCCACCCCCCAAGTTTCTAAAATATCACATACTTTCCTCAATATCTGCATTCATCCAGGAATTTTTAGGAAGTTTTATGCATGATCTTAATTCCTAATCTCTTGTTCTTTGGGTTCAGTGACTAAAAATCAAAACCACCAAAAATTATGGTTCACTTGAAGTCAGATGAGAGACCCTGGCTCAGTTAGTCTCACAGGATGAAAGCAGGGCTGCACCAAACGGCTCGGCCGGAGGGTCAGGTGAAGGACCTCATCAACCAGTCGTCTACACAGGACAGGTGACAGATGTGCATGCATGGCAGAAATTGAATTGGGTCCCCATAAACAAAGTCCATCATACAGATCACACATTCCAGGATCATTTTTCCTGATCCATCCCTTGCAGAGTCATTCACTCCTTTGGGCAGATGCTGTAGAAGGCCTGTAGTTTGCACCATCCTGATTCCTTGCTCTTCAGTCAACTGAGTTGCTAACGGCATCTGGCCAGGTGTTGAGTGATAAACTGGAACTTGTGCCTCCTGATATGCCTGGTCCCCGTGCCAAGCAAGCCAGATCAAACTGAGACTCATGAAGCAGGGGGAGGTCAACTGAGATGGGATTCTGGGTGGTTCGCCATCTTTCTGGACTGCAGCATGTGATCTGGGGGAGAAAGACTGCAGTGACAGTGAGGTAGGATGGATGGCAGGCCAGGGCTCCCATTGCAGCTCCCATTCATGCCAGCCCCTGGGTTGGGGCTCAAGGCCCTGCTGCAGACTCTGCTGGGGTCCTGGAGGTTGCCGCCCTTGAGGTGGCTATGGGGTGGAATGGGGGACCAAACAGTCCCCAGATCTCCACACCCTCCCCCAGGAAACTGCAGCCACTGAGCTGCGGGGCCTAATCCAGGTCACTGTCACCACTGTCACCTCTGCTTCATCTGCTGCTGCTGAAGCCTGAACTGGGGGCCTCATCCTCCAGTTTAAAAATTTTTGATGTGCTGCAGTTAGACCTAAACAAATAATTATGAATGCAATAATTTCCCCATAGTAAATGCTTCTACTGTGCTCCCAAGGAATATGGTGTATATCAACCCTTAACGTTTTCAATATAACTCGATTTTGTTCTTTCTTATCAACTAAGTTGCATTGATAGTAACACTATTCACAGGGAATAATGGATACCTAACCTACTTCTATGTTTTGTCTTAATAGCATGCATAAGAGAAAAACCATATAGTCTCAAAGAATGTATTGAGAGGATTGGAAGGTGAGATTTCAAAGGGGTTTCAATAAGAAAATAAAGCATGTGGTGCTGAATTTTCAAAAGGTCATCTCTAACCCTTCATCAGTATCAACTTCCAACAAATTTATGTTGGAAATGTAAATGACATCTGTCTTTTGATGAAAGAAATGGATCCCAGATTTTGCATTTTCAGGTCACAGGTGGAAAACTTAACATAAAAATACCACATTAAAATATCTCAGGAAAGGTGAGTCTTGCAAAAGGATGTTATAAAAATTACTCATCTAAACACAAAATGAACACAAATCAAAATTTTATTTAACCCATTAATTAAGGAGGGAACCAGTAAGATGTTATAACCAGTTCAAAGAAGAATTCAAATAACCACACGTATATAGGCAGATAAGGACTGCTGAGACGAATTTCCAAATAGATGCATAACTGGACAAGGCAATGATAAGTTGCATTCCACTATACATAATTTATTTGCATTTCTTTTTTTTCAATTTTTGATATTTTTATTGACTTTAAAACAAAATCCCGTTTGAACCACAAAATTCAGTTTGGGGCTGGGGTTGTGGCTCAGTGGGGCTGGGGTTGTGGCTCAGTGGTAGCATGCTCACTTAGCACACATGAGGTCCTGGGTTCGATCCTCAGCACCACATAAAAATAAAATAAAGGTATCGTGTCCACCTACAACTAAAAAAATTAAAAAAAAATTCTGTTTGAACCACAATTGGAAATACAATGTTTACAATATATTTCTAAAGCTATTATTCTATGTAATAATAAAACAGCATAGCATAATGTGAAGTTTTCATTCCAGTGATCTATATATTTTCTTAAGATGAATTACATTTTTTTAAATTTAACACTACTAAATTGAACTGTACAAAAACAAAAACATATTTTTAAATGACTTTCCAAACCTCATTTGTGAATGTTTTTAAAAAACAGCTTTTAAGCATTTGCATTTCTTAAGATAAGGATTACTAGTTTTTTATAACTGATAGAGTTCTCACATAGCTCAAAGACAATGAAAAGTGGAGAAAACCTGGAAGAGTTGCTGGACTTACCAACTTTTTTTGCTCATTTCAAAGTGTTCCTAGTTTTCCCTGCTATCCAAATCCAATAGTCAAATCTGATAGGTTTAAGCTACTTAATGGTAATTCCAGTCCCCTTGCCAGGTGAATGCTTTAGAGGTAAGAAGGTGACCTAGTTCTGTCCAATAAGGTACAGGAAGAGTCTTGGAATGGAGGAGTGGTAAGTTTTCACTGGAAGGGATGACTCTTTTTCCCTCCTGTGGATATCATCTGAATGTTATGCCACCTCACTGGGGCTTCCTTGAGTGTTAGCTCAGCCTAAGGAGAAGGCCATTACCAAAGAATCCATGGAAGAGTAGAAACGCAGTCCAGGAACTGCCCTATTTCAGGACTTCTTTTGTTGCGTAACAAAAGAAGCTTCTTGATTGCTTAAGTCATTAAGCCAATTTTCTGTTCCTCAGGGCTGAGAGTCCTATATTACACTGCCCTCTCTAGATCATCTTCATTCTCTTCAGAGGCTGAAGGGTGGAGCAGAGACCCCACTTAACTGCTGAGTCAGAAGAGAATAGTAGTCTCAAGCCCTCCTCACTAACCGTGTGAACTTGGGCAAGTTACTGAGATTCTAAACTTTATCAGAACAGTATCCTGTTCTGGATAAAGAAGGATGTTACCTAGCTCCTGGAGCTTTAGGGAAGATTAAAAGAGATGATGTATGTTAACCACCAAACAGTATGCTTTTCCTTACTGTTTATAAAATACTGACAAGAGACGCTGGACTGACAGACTCTGGTGAGTCCAACACCAGGTCCATGGTCCAACATCTCTTCTCCCCCTCTGCTTTTGCCTCTAAACATTTTCAAGTTTTACCTATTTTGAATGGTTCTTTCTTGAAGTATACAGGCCATATGGTTTCTTTCTGTTTTCTGTCTCTCTCATGGAACAACACAGAGAAAAATGTATTTTCTAGGACACTGCTCAGAGAGTCTGGTATATGATTGGAAGAACAACTTTGGTAGGTGGCTTAGATTGGGAGTGCAGACAGAAAGAACTTCCAAGTTTTGTTCTCAAATAACATGTTAAACCACTGGATTTCAAGGATCTGTTGAGGAGAAACTGAGCACTGTGCCAGCAAGGGCTAAGGAGGTGGCTAGAAGAACTGGTAACTGAGAGAACCATCAACCCAGGAGAACTCATGAAGCTGTGTGCTTAGGGAGCTATAATTGATACTTTTTCTGTCTTTTCCTTATGAAACATTCAGTAAATTCTACTTTGCTCATTGTACCTTTGGGTGCTATTGGCTTAGTTTGGCAACCTCCCAAGAGACATCTGGCTGTTGACAAAATTGGCAGGAGGTAGCAGTAGAGACTGATTAGGTAATAACCAGACACCTAGAAAGATAATTCTATCATCCCTTTACCTACTCATTTACTAACTGCCAGTCAGCTCTTCCCTCATGAGCAACTCAAGGAACTCCTTTCTCACATTCTGAGGCCCTACTTCCTTGGCGGGCCTCAGATCTCTGGTCTTCCTGCTATCCAGACTCCCATCTTCAGCCATGAGAAGAAACTGTACTTTGTAAAATGGCTAACCATGGTAGTGTAATTTGTTGAGAATTTATATGTATTGATCTTGGTTCTAGGTTCCTGCACTACTAATTTCACTGGATCTTTTTTACAGCTCTGCTTGGTAAATACTATTATTGTTGCTTTATCACATAAAATGAACTGAGATTCTCCAACTTGGTACTTCCTGGGTTAGACCTATTACCCCCAAAGAAGCGCTGGTGAAAGTCAGGAAGCTGGATAAGGCAACAGTTCAATGACAGGCCTGACTGCAGACGTTGCCATCTGCCTTCCTTACTTTGCTGCAAGTTTCATTTAAAAACTGAATACATGTGGATTGGGGATGTAGCTCAGCAGCAGAACACTTGCCTAGTATGTACAAAGCCCTGGGTTTAATCCCCAGCACAGCAAAAATAAATAAATAAATAAATATATATATATATATGTGTGAGTTATTAAAATTGCCTGAAGTTGACTTCAGCCTCTTAATTTAACTCCCTTTTCAGTCTAAGAATAATTGTAAAGCAATAACACTGCCATAGAAAAGTGCAAGTTGGAATGATTCATTATTATTATTACTGTTATTATTATTCATTTATTGTTTCCATTGTTGATCTTATTTTCCATTTTATGCTATTCTGAAATCACAGTGGGTAACATGCCAGTATAGAGGTCAGTGGCAGAATAAAAGTTCCACTTTGTTTAATTCCTCTATACATTAAAGGAATGTTTCAAGGTGAGTTGCTTGAATATTAGAGATTCCATTGAGAGTGAAAATGATATGAGGAAGCAAGTAATTATGTTTTCCATTTTAACATCAAATTACAAATCTTGTGTAGTATAAAAATGACTAAAATTTTGGTATGAATAGTATTTATCATATTCTGGCTTAAAAGAAACATGTTTTATACATGTGAATGGTTATTTATTTATTTATTTATTTATTTACTTTTGGTACTGGAGATGGAACCCAGGAACACTTACCACTGAGCCACCACCCCAGCCCTTTCTTTAAAAATATATTTTATTTAGAGACAGGGTCTCGCTAAGTTGCTTAGGGCCTCACTAAGCTGCTGGGGTTGGCTCTGAACTTGCAATACTCCTGCCTCAGCCTCCTGAACCTCTGGAATCACAGGCATGTGCCAACACACCAGCATGTGAGAATTTATAATGAATTATTATCTTTCTATTTTCTCTAATTTGATTTTTTTAGTAAAATTGTTATTCTGCAATTCCTTTACTGTATTGTGTTAAAAGTGTAAGAAGAAACTATGGGAAAGACTCTTATTAACTGATACCAAGACTCACTTTAAAACTGCAGTAGTCAAGAGAGTACAGTTTTAGAGAAAAGATAGAACAACACAACAGAACAAAGTCCAAACATAGACCCATACTTACATGGTAAATTGTTTCTGACAAAGATGTGAAGGCAACTCACAGGACAAAGGAACATATTCCAACAATATGCAGGAACATTTGCACATCCATATGCAAAAAGAGAATGATCCATACCAACTCCATGAGCAGAAAACCACTCAGTTTATCATGGATCTAAATGTAAAACTTATAACTCTAAAACTTCTAGAAGAAAATAGAGGAGAAAAATCTTTGTGGCCTGGGTTAGGAAATTACACTAAAATTACACTAAAAGTGCTATCCATAGACAAAAAACCATATTGAACTTTAAGAACCTCTACATTTTGAAAGAGTCTGTAAGGAAGATTAAAAGGCAAGTTGGAGTAGGAGAAAATACTTGCAAATTACATATCTGATGAAAAACATTCATCCAAAATTTGCAAAGAACTCTTAAAACTTAATAGTAGAAAAGTATATTTTTATTTATTTATTTATTTATTTATTTATTTATTTGGAACCAGGGATTGAACTCAGGGACACTCGGCCACTGAGCCACATCCCCAGCTCTATTTTGTATTTTATTTAGAGACAAGGTCTCACTGAGTTGCTTAGGATCTCACTGAGTTGCTTAGGATCTCACTAAGTTGCTGAGGCTGACTTTGAACTCGCGATCCTCCTGACTCAGCCTCCCAAGTCGCTTGGATTACAGGCATGCGCCACCACGCCCAGCAAAAAGTATATATTTTTTAAATGGAAAAAATATTTGATCAGATACTTGACCAAGGAAGGTAGATGAATGGTTAGTAAGTACATGAAAAGGTCACATTACTAATACCATTAGGCATTAGGAAAACACAAATTAAAACTACAATGAGGTACACACCTACTGGCATAGCTAGAATTCAAAACCAAAGCCAATAGTCTACAACACCAAGTGCAGGTAACAAGTGACCAGACTTCTCTGGCATTGCTGGCAAATGCAGAATAGTACAACCACTTCAGAAAAGAATTTGGTAGCTTCTTATAAAGTTAAGCACACATGCTTATCAGATGACCTAGCAATTTCACTCCTAAGCATACACCTGTGAAATGAAAATTTATGTTCATGTAAAAAACTGTATGTGAATATTTATAGTGATTTTATTTACAATTGCCTGAAACCAGAAATAAATATGAATTTCTCTGAACTGGGTAACAGGTAAACAAATGACACCATAAGTGTCCATGAGTGGATATCAGTTCATCTGCACAAATCTCTCTGTAGGACCCTGGCTATTTATGGTGCTTTTGCACAAATTTTTATTTTTTATGTAAACAAATTTGTCAAATTTCACCTTGTAATTTATGTTTGAACCAGAAGAATAAGAAGTTACACTCCACTTATGTATATGTGTCAAAATGCATTCTACTGTCATGTATAACTAATTAGAACAAAGAAAAAGATACTGTGCTTGAGAAGTTCTTTGTCACTTCATGTCACAAAGTAGGAAACAGCATAAATGGGCAGCCGCATAACCCAGAAGAATGAAAAATGGATCAAAGCACACACCCTCATGGGGTCATCTGCGGTACTAGAGATTGAATCCAGGGCCTGGCGCATGCTAGACAAGTGCTCTACTTCTGAGCTATGTCCCTGACCCTTTTAAAATTTTATTTTGAGATAGGGTCTCACTGAGTTGTCCAGCTTGGTCTCAATCAAACTTGTGATTCTCCTGCCTCAGTCTCCTAAGTAACTGGAATTACACATGTGTGCCTCTATGCCCACTGACTTGGAGGGTTAATAATATACTGGATCCTTAAAGGAAGATGCAAAGCAGATCCACCCTTACCCTTACCCTAACCCTTACCCTAATCACCCTGCATACCCACCGAGAAATTATTGTCATGAGAAATATGCTTTTCTATTTCTATTTAAAGATATTATAATATTTTGTGGTTTTGTTCTTTATTTCTTGTAAGAATATTCTTATGCTTTCATTTAAGTGTTTTTGACCTCTCTGTTACAGCATATTAATTGTGCCCTGACTCATATGCACATTTTACAGATAAGCTTGGAGACCAAACAGCTTTCAGACCAAATAGCCTTTCCAAATTTATACAGCTAGATGGTGTACCTCCAAGAAATTCAACTCTAAGTATCAGAGACTGAATTTTTTTCCCCTAAAATTGGTTTTGCTCTCCTTTCTTTTCCATTTTAGTTCCTTTTCTCAGAATTTCAAATCTTTCCACTAACTTCCCTTTCAGTTTTACTATTCATTGGAGGGTTTATGTCTGAACACTAAAATTTAGTGTTATGTCTTTTAAATGATCTCTTTCTGATCTGAATGGTGCTTATTATAGGGCATACTTAGGATAACACCATGATTCTTCTCTATCCACTGAAAGATCTGGGTTCAGTGATGGTGAGCACTCCCAAAGAGAGCAAGGATGGTGGGTCACTGAAGAAGAATTTAAGTTAAGCACCAAGAAAAACTTTCATCCTTCTGTGCTCAGATGAAAACATTATGAAGAAATACCCATATGAAATATTCTATGAAAAATTTGAAGACACTGGCAAGTGTTGATTAGCTGTTATGATGCCAGGAAGTAAGATTGTTTTCCAGGCTTTATAGCACTATTCCACAATCATCCTGTGAGGTAGGTAATTGGAACAATTTAAGACATGAGGAAACTGACAGATGAAGTAACTCTACAGTTTGTAGTAACCTCTGGACACACCTCCAGGAGTTGTTGAGTTGTTAGGCAATGGGCAATCAAGTCATGCTGATAGGAGTGATTCAGTGAGGTGGGATGGGTCTTGATCTGCAGGACTCCACCTGGACTAGAATGAAATCCAGTTCTTTTAGTCATGAAATCCAAATAGTCATGTGGTCAGCACTGTGAAGGAGTTAAAAAAAAGAACCAGGACATACAAAGAAGAAAATCTATATGTCCTTTAGAATGTGTCATGGTAACTCTAGAGTGTATTTCTTACAGATACATACACATTCAAACACACAGAGAGACATAGATTAATAGATCTATCTATCTATCTATCTACCTACCTACCTACCGACATTAATCCAAAGAGCAGAAGATAAGTGAAAATAGTTAAAGGAGAACTAATTAATTCATAAATGATGTTTCTGAGGATTTACTCAGGAACAACTGGACATGGGAAAGGAGAGAGGCCATCAACCTGCAGGTGTTCAAAGTTCATGGATTCTGCTTGACAAGTGAATTCCTCACCATCCGATGCAGCACCCAGTTCTCAGTGATGATCTTAGTGGCTTGGAACTGTCTATGGGCTCCAGATGGGAGAACTCAGAAGTTTCATTGGTTTTGCTTTATATTTAAAGGCACTGGTGCTGTGCAATAGCTTTGTGTTCTACAATGATAGGCAAATTCACTAAAGAAGATATATAAATAATGACCATGAACATTCATTAATAATTGATAACAATCAGTAAATGAGGATACTTTAGATAATTATGCATAGCTTCATTTTGTAATCTACCCATAAGCCTTTCCAAGAATTCAAAACAGGAAAAATTATCTCAGAAGTACCCAGACACTAATTATATGCCCGAAGATTGACCAGGACTTAGTGGTCTCCATCCTTGTAAAACTGAGTGGGTGTCTTACTCTTTTTTTGTGTCACTCTAACAAAACAACAGAAGCCCAGTAGTTTATAAAGAAAAGATGTTTATTTAGCTCACAGTGCTGGAGGTTTGAGAGAGTGGCACCAGCATTTGCTCAGTTCTGGTGGGGTCTTCTGGCTGTATCACATCATGGTGGGAGTACAGATGGAAAAGATCAGATGGTGAGACAGGAAGCCAGAGGAAATCAGGAGCCAGGCTTGTGCTTTTTATAAGAACTCACACTTGTAGGGACTAACCAATAACCTGTGAAAAATACATTTATCCCTTATGAGGGTTGTACCCCCAGTGACCCAACTTTTCCTTAAACCCCACCTCCACACCACAATACTGGGGACCATGATTCCATTCCATACGAAATATGTTCAAACAAACCACAGCTATGGGTTTTTACATTCAGACTCAGACACAGGGAACAATATAGAATCCAATCACTAGAACCAGGGAGTTGATTGAAAATACATCTCAGGGTCAATATACAAGTGTAGCCCTTAGAATAAAGAATGTGGTCGAAAGTTAGACTAGTCGTAAAGTAAGTGAATACTTCATTCAAGAACATTGGTCTAGAGCACATGAAGTCCAGCAGTTTAAAGTCTGAGTAGATTCTTCAGGAGAAGGCAGGGCAAGACCATGGCTGGAGGATTAATTGCCCAATTAGTGGAGAAGAGGGAAAGGAAGTTAAGGGACCCAAGCAGGCCTGGATGCGTGGGGTCTACCCCTATCTATTATGGAAAGAGAATTGAACTCTAGAGATTATTATGGCAAAGTCACGTTTAAGGAAAAAATGTCCTAGCTGGGTGCAGTGGTGTACACCTGTAATCCCAGCTTCTCTGGAGGCTGAGCAGGAGAATAAGAAGCTTGAGGCCAGACTCAGCAAATTAGCAAGACCCTACCTCAAAATTAAATCAAAAAGGGTTTGAGGGAGCTGAGGCTGTAGCTCAGTGGCCGAGAGCTTGCCTAGCACATGTGAGGCACTGGGTTCAATCCTTAGCACTGCATTAAAAAAAAAAAAAAAAAAAAAAAAACAGTTAAAATAAAGACTTGCTAACCATCTATTACTAAAGAAAAATGAAAGTAATTTTTAAAAAGGGCTGGAGATGTAGCTTTGTGGTAGAGTACATGCCTACAATATGCATAGCCCTGGGTTCAATTCACTGTACTGCAAAATAAATAAATTAATAAATAGTAATAAATTTAAAGAAATAAGTCTTTGCAAACATGTAATCTGAGATAGTTTTTTTTGGTGGGGGGCGGGGGGATAGGTCTCAAAAGTAAATTAAAGTACCATTTAAGTCATTTTTACCCCTCCATCTAGCAGTAAGCCAAGGGGTCCTTCAGAGCAGCAGTCTCCTGAACTTTTAAAAAATTGCACATAACTACAAATAAAATATTTGAGCACCTTCATTTGCATTAATTTACCTATTTATAATCAATGCACTTATACATTTTTCCTAAAGTATTATGCAATGGTATATTTTTAAAATAGCAACATGGAAAGATGAAATAAAGCATATACAGAAACTATAACACGCTCTCACATCCTAGTTGATTGTGGCCTCTTTGGAAAGAACACATCCCAGTTTGGAGAGCTTTCCTTTAGAATATTAATGGTGAATTACATGGTCTAAATGGCATGACTGGGTTTTCAAACTGCTTCCACCAGGTCTGGAAACAGGATGCTTCTTTCTCCCATTCATTAATCTGACATTGTAGGCCCTATAGAGATCCATCTTGGGTATTCCAAATTATTCTGATAAATGGCAGAGATCCCTGGCCTCAGATGGTAATGATGTACTGCCCTATCATCCTAGCAAAGCTAGAGAGCACTGATTTATTTCCTGCCTAAAGAATATTTGGCTTCAGCTGCGGAGGTCAAAGGCCAAATGAAACCTCACCAGATGCTGAATCCAGGAATTCCCCTTGCACCTGGGTCTCAGGTTCAGAACCTGAATCTATCTATTGCCTGGAGCTCAAGGGCCTGGGAACTAGGAAACACCCACAGCAGGACACAAAAATCCTACTAAAGCAATCTTGGAGGTACCTTCCAGGCTTGCAATAGCCTGGCTCTTACCACACCTCAGGTTCCTAGAGATGCGGATTTGATTCTTGGTCCCTTACTGAATTCCTGAACTTCCTGGGGACATCAGGAAGACACTTTGATATCCACTTCTTGACATATTTAAAAAAAAAAAAAAAACCAGTTCTGTTGAGACACAATTCCTATTTCTTGAATTCATCCATGAAGACCAATTCAGTGATTCTTGGTATATTCACAGATATGGCAACTATCTCTGCAATGAATTTTAGGACATTGTCACCCCTACAAAAAGAAGCCCATTAGAAGTCACTACCCTGTTTCCCCCAACATATTCCTCTCCCTCTTTCCCCCACCACCTTAGGCAATCACTAATCTATTTATCTCCATAGATTTGCCTATTATGGACATTGGACATAAATAGAACTATATTTTTTAACATAGCATGTTTTCATGGCTCGTCCGTGTTATAGCATGTATCAGTACTTAAATTTCTTTTTATTGCCAAATGCCATCATATCATGTAGATATCTCACATTTTATTTATCCATTCATCAGTGAATAGACACTGGGTTCTTTCTAGGTTTTGGCTATTATGACTCATGCTGCTATGAATGAATGTTCATGCACAATTTTGTACATGAACCATACATGTTCACTTCTCTTGGGAATATACTTGGGAGTAGAATTGCAGGGGCTATGGTAACTCTATGTTTAAGGTTTGGAGGAACTTTCCGTCTGCTTTCCACAGTGCTGTACCACCATATGTTCCCACCAATAGTGTGTGAAAGTTCTGATTTCTCCACATCTTCTCCAACATTCATAAGTTCCTTTCTGTTTATATCCTTCTGGTGATCATGCTGTGAGCTCTCATTGTTTATGTCATTTGTTTTCCAAGTGACTAATAATGTTGAATTTCCTGTATGTCCTTATTGGTATTTGTACTTCTTCTTTAGAATATCTATTCAATTTCATTTCCCATTTTAATTGGATTGCTTATCCTTTCGTTATTGAGCTGTCACAGTTATTTATATATTCTGATACAAGTCATTTTCACATGCAAAAACTTTCTCCTATTCTGTGGATTGTCTTTTCACTTTCTTTATGGTGTCCTCTAAAGAACAAAAATTTTTAAGCTAG
The DNA here is from genome assembly GCA_020662805.1 of Glaucomys volans. Classification (NCBI taxonomy): domain Eukaryota; kingdom Metazoa; phylum Chordata; class Mammalia; order Rodentia; family Sciuridae; genus Glaucomys; species Glaucomys volans. The sequence goes on along the minus strand of JAJEJO010005511.1, from coordinate 390,158 downwards.
ATATTATCCATTTGATCTAATTTTTTGTTGTTGCAGCTTGTGCTTTTGTTATTGTATTTAGGAAATTGTTGCTCAATCCAAGACTACGAAGATTTATACCTATGTTTTCTTCTAAGAATTTCATAATTTTAGCTCTTACATTCAGGTCTTACAATTTTGAGTTAAGTTTTCTACATGGCGTGAGTTAACTGTACAACTTTTTCCTTTGGCCTGTAGATACTCAGTTATCTATCCCAGAATCATTTGTTGAAAAGATTATTCTTTCCCCCATTGAACTGTCTTGGCATTCTTGGTGAAAATCAATTGTCTGTAAAGGCAAAGGTTTATTCCTGGACTCTTTATTCCATGGACTATATGTGTTTATGTCTATCCTTATACTCTTCCTACTGCTCACCCACTAAATTAATTAACTGTTAAAAGATTTTAGGAAGAGCACAAATGCTTCTTTTGAGGCCCAGGAAGAAATAATAAGTCTCCAGAAAGACAGTCTCAGGGACCTCAACAGCATCTCTCCAAACTCTGCTATTATTGAACCAGCTCAAAGGATTTTTCAGTCATTGTTTTTCTTTTCCAAGTTTCAAATTCTCAGGTAACGTTAGCTGATTGGTTTTCGCGGATGACAAGTATTCCTTTAAAACAACACTTTATGGTTGGGAGCAGGGTTGTAGAGCACGGAGGTTATTACTGGGGCCTCTCCCTTTTGGGGGAGTTATACAAAGACAATACATCTGACTCCTGGGCCATTAGCGTTTCTCCCTACCTCTGGTCTCTCCAGCCCTCATCCCACACCTACAAGTACATTTGCATGCAAACATAGGAAGCACACCCAACAAGGGTTGTCCTTGAGCTGGACAGGATGAGTCCTTCATGCCCTGAGAGCAAACTGTGTCTTATAAACTACGTTATCATATTACTTATTTCTGTAGAATTAGAGCTTAATAAAATTTTATTTGAAGTCCTTTTGACTCAGTTAATCACCAAATCAAAAATCTTGTTTGATGTCCTTATCAGATCTTGGGAAATCACTGAATCACTGGGAGAGTCCTCATCCCACTTGGTTTATAAAGCTCTTTAAGACATGACTAAAATGTTGATAGTGAGGACCAGAGACCCACTCAAAAGGGAAGGTGAACCTTAGGGAATATGTTCCTGTGGGGATTCTCTTACCCTAATAATAGAGGGTCTGGACATTTTCTTAACAACGAAAGCAGCAATCAAGGGATGAAAACCTTCCCCACACCTCAGTACTATGTCCAAGATAAAACTCAACTCCTTGGCTTCACCCACAAGACAATCACAACATGGTCCCACAAACTCCACCCTTCACACACATACCTTCATCCTGGGCCTTTCTAATTCTGCTTCCTTTGCCTGAAACATCTTTCCCTCCCATGCTATCAGCCATGCTCCTACTCATCCATTAAGTCCCTTCCTCAAGGTCACCCCAACTATGACCCTTTCCTATTCACCTTTTCCCCGCCCCCCAAATTAGAGCTTCTTGGTTCCATGCCCCCATGACCCTTTTTACATAATTCTGTTGCATCACTCACCACATGATTGTCATCACTACATGTCCATCTCCTGCCAAGAACATGTATTTCCCAAGGGTAATGATCTCTCCACACAAGCATGTGTCTAACACAGGAGTCAAGGAATGTCATTAGATGAATACATGTAAATAATTGCATTATTTTTGCTGTACTGGGGATTGAACCCAAGGGGGCTCTACCATGAAGCTACATCCCCAGCCTTTTAATTTTTTATTTATTTTTTTAAATTTTATTTTAGTTCATTGTACACAAATGGAGTACAACTATCATTTTTCTGGTTGTACACAAAGTAGAATTTGCCTATTCATACATAAATATATAGGGTAAAGATGTTTGTCTCATTCTATTATCTTTCCTTCCCCAACCCCTCCCCACCCCTTAATTTTTTATTTTGATACAGAGTTTGCTAAATTACCAGGCTTGTGAACTTGTGATCCTCCTGCCTCAGCCTCCCAAGTAGCTGGAATTACAGGTATGCACCACTATGCCCAGCTGTTTGCGTGGAACTTAAAAATTTCAAAAGAACTCCCCAAGGTCACATTCCAAAAACTGTTCTGATAATTCAGGAAAAATAACTTTCACCTGGAAACCTGATAACCAAGGAGAAAGGATCACAAGTTGAAAGAAACTGTTCACGTCAGTCTTCTCCCTATTGAGTTTCACTGGAAAAAAAATCTTTTTGCAGTTTGTTTTGTGCTGCCTGAAATCTTCTAATGAGGGCTAAAGGGTAAACACTGTAGAGCTGAGGGTCAATTTTTTTCCTGTCTTTGTTAAAAAGAGGAGAAAATGAATATTGATATCATTTAAGAAAAAAAGCAGAGAAACCACAAGCCATTTGCCTGGTTGGTGATATTTTATCTGCACAAAATGTTACATAAATTCTATATTCAGATTAGTGTAAGGAATTGTTACTCATCATGCCCAGGGCAGCATTTGGAATTCATTTGTCTGAGTTCTCTAGCCTGTATTCAGAATACCAAAGGTTGGAGTCTCTGATTTCATTCTCCAAAGCAAAGTGAAGACCTCACAGATTGCAATCTGGAGACAGGGGGTTCTGTACAAGAACCAGGACTGGGTCCTGAGAGAAGAGCAAGTAAGAATGAAGAAAACAAACCAACGAAACACAAAAACAAAACAAGGCTAAAAGAAAGAAAAGAAAAATCAGAGAGCAACCTATTAAACCTAGAAGAAAACACAACATCATTTTCATTACTAGGATTCCCTTTGATTTTACCCTCAGTAGAGTCAGCCAACACAAGTTTCTTTCCCATTTAATTCCCAAGTGGCACTTTTGGTGTCTAGGAAAGGTGCCAAGCTGAATGGCTCAGAAGATCTAATTACTCCTAGTAGAAATGCTACACAAGAGACCACTTTGGTTTTTGTTCCAACTTCTCTCGTTCTCTTATTTCCTATAAGGATTGGTGGGAAAACCCCAAATCCAAAGTCAGAAACAGCAATAAATGTGGGGGTTGGGGTAGCCACATCCTATTCCTAATCCCAGAGGGAAAGTGCCTTTAGAGGTGGTGTGGGGGGAGGACACTCTTTAGCATGAGAAGAATGTGCCTGCACTTTACTCCAGGAGGGAAAACAGCACAGTGTCACCTGGAGACTTCTCAAACTTGCCAACTGTCATGATTTGGATATGAAGTGTCCCCTCAAGGCTCTGTGTTAATGCAGAAATATTTCAAGGTGAAATTATTGACCTGTAAGAGCTGTAACCTAATCAGTCCATCTTAGTCTGAACAGACTGATGGGGTGATAACTGTAGGTAGGCGGGGCACAATTGGAGATGGGTCAATGGGGTTGTGCCCTGGAAATGTTGGTCTTCCAGGAAGCCCCATCCTCCTTTTCCCTCTGTCTGCTCTTGGGCTGCCATGAATGGAGTAGCTTTTCTCCGCCTTGCCCTTCTGCCATGATGTTCTGCCTCACCTTGGGCCCACAGCAATGGAGTCAGTGAACCATGGACTAAACCTCTGGAACCGTGAGGCAAAATAATCTCTTCCTCTGAGTTGTTCTTGTCGGGTAGTTTGTTCACAGTGACAAAAGCTGACCAACACAGGGATCATCAAAGAAGGCATTTTCAATTCTTCTCTGCGTGAACTTAGAGGAACAAGCCACTCACCCCCACACTGTCACTCTGGATCAATCATCCCTTTGCTGGTTGTTCTGCTTGTCTAATGTATGTAAATGTCTCGCTCAGCATGCTGTCCTTCTTTCCTTTCCTCTTTACCTCATTTATGTATCAGCAAAGACCAACACCAAACACACAGCTAAAAATTGAGAAGATATCTCATCTCCACACTCTTTCAACCCCAGCTGCCTCAGTACCTTGTCATCTAGCAGTCTGATCTCCTAAATGTTTCGTTCCTCCCACTATCGTTCTCTTTTTCCACTGCTAGTTTATCATTTCCTGCTAAATAGCACTATTTGGAGCACAAGGGACACCTAAATAATGTTGGTTTGGATTAAATAAAAATAGATTTTCTAACTGATTTGTATTATAGGGTGAATAACTTTTTCAGATTCTTTAAAGTTTGGTTGAAAAAGGACAACAGAATAGGATTACATGAGATATCTGAGAAGAGTGGGTGTTAAAAAGTGATATAACCCAAATTTCTTCTGCTCTTATTAGCCTGGAGTACATAAAGCAATTATTTGAAATAGTTCACAAAGCTGACCCACTATCCTCTCTTAATCCTTTCAGAACTAGGATCTGCCTGGGGAGTAATATAAAATTATCTCAATGATCTATGGGTTATAGGAGTGCTCCTTAAAGCTTCTTGTGCATCTTTTTTTTTTTTTTTTTTTTGAGGATAACCAAGTTTATTGACTTGGGGGATTTTGAGTTTGCTCTGCATTAGTCCACGACCAAAGAAATCGTGTCAACAACAAGATATGTGCTTGAGTTTTCTCTCCATAAAAAACAACTTTGAGGCAGAAATCATGATGCTCCTTCCAACAAATAACTGTAGGGTGCTGTCCACACAGCAGAGAATTTGCTAAGTGAAACGAGTTGCACCAGTACCCACATAGTGGGCTGGGATGGTTCAGACAGATATAAGAAACTGTGCCAGGAGATGGGCAGAGCATTGGTCTAGTCCAGAAGAAGGACCTGACTTTACAATTGGAAGTCACACGAAAGTGTCAAGAAGAATCCACATTCCCGTGCTTGTATAATTATATCAAAATGGATTCTACTGTCATGTACACCTAAAAAGACCCCCCCCCAAAAAAAGAATCCATATTAGTTGGACCTGGAGGCTGCAATCCCCCCTACTCTGGAGGCTGAGGCAGGAGGATCAAGTTTAAGGCAATTTGGGCAATTTAGAGCCTGTCTCAAAATAAAAATAAAATAAAATAATAAAAAAGTAAAATGACTACTCACTGGTAGAGTCTTGCATGGGGTGTGTGAGGCCCTGGGTTCAATCCTCAGTACAAAAAAAGAAAGAAAAAAAACTATACTGATTTTTCAAGAGCTTTCCAGGGAAAGAACTTGAGGATTGTGGTAAACTTCAGAATGGCTCAGGGCCCTTGCTTTCTTTTCCCCAAACCTTGCTGCAGGTCTCTGTGGGCTTGCATCAGGCTGCCCAGCACCTGGGGGGATGCAGAGCTAAGGGGATTTTCCCACTCCCCTGGACGGTCGCCCTTCCCCCTCATTATACCCAAGCATACAGTGAGTTTGAGAAAACATGCAGGAAACTCTAGAGCAGAGGAGACAACTGGAGGGAGCTGGGCCTGGCCAGGCAGGTCACACGCCCTCAGAGAGGGGTTGGGGCTCCCTAGGTGAGCTGAGGTCAGCCAGCCAGGACAGAGCTCCCGCCTGCAGTCATGGCACGGATGCTGGGGCAGTGGCTGAGCGGTGTCCTCCCCTCCTCCGGGTTACAGACTGTGCTGGTCACACGATCCAGTGCCCCTTGCAGCCAGGTGCAGACGAGTGACTGGGCTCCTGTGCCAGCGTGTGAAGCAGAGTGAGGAGAGCAACGGACGTCAGGTCTGCTCTGCCCTCTGTGCCCTCCTGCCCAGTTCTACTTCCGGAGCCAGTGCTGACCCTTTGGATGCCAAGGTCGCCGGGAGAGGCTGAGCCACGACCGGGAGGGAGCCTGGGCTCCCGTGGCGGGAGGAGCCCTCACCTCTCCAGCCTGCGCTGCTGACTGAGAAGGGGATTGTGGACTGTCTAGTCTTCCTCTGGGATGTTGCTGAGCCAGGCATGGGTGCAGCTCTTGTTCCTGACGAATCAGCACAGTTTTCAGGCATCACCAGAGAGGACGATCCCAGCAGAAGCAGTGCATGTTGGGAGGCTCTCCATCCAATGTCGGAAACACACGCCACAGTCGAGGAGTGGCTCGGTGGGCTGCTGCGGGCTGCTTAATTTACTCAGAAGAATCACCTTCCAATTAGCCTGGAAAGCGATGTCACCGCCTGCGCTCCTGAGGAGGAGATGGCATGGTGTGGTTGGACAGGTGGAAAGGCTGTGCTGGAGGACACGGAATCTCAGCAGTACCTGGAGTTGGATATCACTGCCTACCTTCCAGACCCTCTCCAGTGTCACAGAGTGCAGGGTGCAGAACCATCTGACCATGGTGTCTCTAATGAGAATGGGTGGGAGCAGCAATTTTTCTACCACCAGTAACTGGAAATGCTCCCTACAAGGCAGGTGTAGAGAGCACAGCAGATCTGTTCTGGGTGTGCAGAGCAAGCACCTCTTGGCATCAGTCGTCTCTCAAGTAACAGCCTTTAATTCTGGGGGGAAATATACAGTGTGAAGAAACAGAGGAAGACCTTGGGATGACCACCTGATCCATCCCCCGGGGACCCCAAGCAAAAGGCCCGCTAAGCCAGGTCCACACTGTCAGTCACCGACACTGAGGTGAAGAATATAGTTCAGCCTGTAGGCTCAGAACTCAGTAGTTAGTTCAGATGAGCTGACATCTAATAACAAACAGCAGTTTGAGGTGAATGCAGAAATTCACAGCAAGAACATAACCAAGTGGAGGAAATGGAGGTAGTTGGGGCTCCCATTCCTCGCCTTAGAAGCTGATCTGCATGTGGGGCCACATGGCAATCAGGTGCTACTTGGGGGTGCAGAACTTGAGCTGGGTGGAGCAGACTGAGCTGGATGATTCTGAGCCCATGGTCCAGCTGTCAGCACTGATGGCCCTGTTGGCATACTTGGCAGGTCCCTGGAATCCCTGCCTCTAGCCAAGCCCTCTGAAAGCTTCTCCACGCTCTAAGCCTCCTGACAGCACAGTGGTTACTAAGATCCAGCAAGATCACAGGTTTGGATATAAATAACAACCAGCAATTCAAACTCAAAGCCCCTGATGATCCCAATATTAATCTCCTAAAAACAGTTGCAATGTGCTACAGTGACACAGCCACATCCATGTTTATAGCAGCTCAATTCACAATAGCTAAGGTATGAGGCCAACCTAGGGGCCCTTTCACAGATGAATGCATAAAGAAAATGTGGTGTATACACAATGGAATATTACTCAGCCACAAATGAAATTGTGGCATTTACTGGTAAATGGATAGAACTGGAGACTATCATGCCAATCCCCAAAAACCAAAGGCTAAATGTTCTCTCTGATATGTGGATGCTGACTTGCAATAAGGAGGTGAGGAGGGAAGAATAGAGGTTCAATGGACTAGACAAAGTGGAATGAAAGGAAGGGAGGGAAGATGGGAATAGGAAAGTGCCGTGACCAGCAGCCAAACTTTCAGTTTGGTCAGGGGTGAAGAGGGATTGGAAAATATTCATAGACAAAGACCTTGAACATGAAGCTGGGACCAGGTGGAGCCTGCTGTCTGATGGAGATGCAGATCTAAAGAGTTATCCAGCAATATTTACTTACATATGTCTCGTTATCAGGTTAAAGACTATGCAACCATTGTTCTTTGTATTCAGTAAAGTTTTAGAAACTAGGACATCTATGTAGTTTTCTGTAATTGCAATCTACAGTTGCAAAGTGTCTTGTGCATCTTGATGGACTGGAATCTTGTCAAAATGCAGACAGTGTGATTCAGTAGATCAGAGATGGACCCTTAGTTGGTTTCTTGTTTTTATTTTTGTGATACTGAGGATTGAATCCAAAGGTGAGTTATCACTCAGCTATATACCCAGCCTTTTGTTATTTTGTATTTTGAGATAGACACTAAGTTGCTCAGACTGGCCTCAAACTTGCAACCCTCCACCTCAGCCTCCCAAATCTTTGGGATTCACAGGCATGAACTACCTCACCCAGCTCAGCTTCTGCATTTCTAACAAGTTCCCAGGTGATGTTGATGCTGCTGGTCTTTGGACCATGCTTTGGGTAGCAATGGCTAAGATAATCTCCTTCAGAGTAAAATTTCATTGCCATAAAATATAGCACTATCAGTATGGGAAGAGTAAAAGTGGCTAAGGCTCTATAAGCCTCTAGGTTGTGCAGTTTCCATGCTATGGCATCAAAGACTTTGGTTCAAAGAAGTAAGGGCTCTTTAGAAGTGAAACACTCTCAGTCAAGCCATCTGTGGGCTGTAGAAGGCTTGCTTAGGTGGAGATTTAGAGAATTTCAGGACAGGACTACTTCCACAGGTGTGAACAGGCGTAAGAGATCCAACAAGGGTCCAGAAACAACTAGGGACAAGCACAGCAGGAGCCATTCCCCATTCTTGGCCTCACGGAATGGGAACCTGAGAAACAGGCCATCATAGGAAAAAGTCATCTTAAAGGAAATCCTTGGTCATTGCAAGAACCATGATGCTAAAGCGAGGAAGGAGGAGGCTGGGAGGAACACCCTGACCTCAGTCTCCCCTCAATAGTGACCAGGGTTAGTCAAATACACTGGAGAGAGAGAGAGAGAGAGAGAGAGAGAGAGAAAGGGACCCTTCTGATGTAGTCTGTGGGTACCAGGTCCCCAGGGAACAGAGCAGGGCAGAAAAAGGTGGAAATGATCTGGATTGATTAGTGAAAAATAACAGTTCCTAAATCCACAGAGCAAAAGGTTCATACTGGATTGAGAGTTATCATCTTCTTTGTAGAAATGCATGACTGTTTGAAAATGTGTCATGCCTACAGATGGGATGGGGAAAAGACAGCTGGTCTTTGGACATGCTGTTGGACACACTGACCACCCAGGCAAAGTCAGGCTCAAAAGAGAGGAAACAATAGGTGCAGAAGCCACCTCCGGGTACTTGTTTGCCTGTTTTATCTTTGGTCACACACAGAGGATCTGATCCCAAACTCCTACTTAACAAGTCAATTTTTAAAGGATTCTGGGCAAATATGTATTGGCTGAGACACTATTCTAAATAAGGCTGCTGGCTTTTCCAAGTAAATTCCTATGTTCTTTTCCAAGCACTGCCATGAGCACTGACATGTCAAAGAAAATATAAATAGGATGGAATGGTTTCTACACCCAAAGGTTTACTCCACATCCATTCAAAGCTCAGTGAAGGAAGCCCAAGCAAACTGATTGTGAGAAAACAAATAGAGCTTGAGTGAGAATTTTAGCATTTGAGTTCATTCTTAACCAGGGAATGCAAACTGCTGAGGCTTAGCACATCCAGCTCAGGAGAGGAAAGGACTTCTGTGACCTCATTGCCTTAGGAAAACTCAATAGGTCACATTTCCAGCTTGGGCCCCTTTGGCTTTTCCTTCCTATGTACAGAATTTCAGAAGTCACTGTGTTGCTGAATTTCCTTTGGTAACAGAAAAAACAGTCATTATTGTTGAATGCAAGGAACTGATCTGACCTAAGTCAATGATTTCTTCCTGCAAGTGACAAAACCTGTTTCCTCCAGCTGATAATGAACCCCTGAAATTACACTGGACATGCATTTCCAAAAGCAAATAATCCCTGGCAAGGATGCAGTCCTGTGCCTTCATCAATCCAAGGTGAAGAATTCTGTTTTAAAACAATTTTTTTCTATTTGGTAAAATACACATAGCATAATATTTACCATTTTAACCATTTTGAGTATACCATTCAGTGACATTAAGTATGTTGAGTCATATTTTTTAAATAAATAGATATAAAGGAGCCTTCAATCTCTTTGAAGCAATGTCCTCAACAATCAACAAAGAGGGAGCTCAATTTTTATTTATTCCTGAGAAAAATATAGAAGTGCTTTACTTATAGAGGAATCATGGTACAAGTCTTAGAGAAACAAATTCTATATCCCTCTATTCCAGGTGGGAAGTTAAGTGAGTGTACTGAGGGACTAGTCAGGAGTCTCCAGGTTTCAGGGAAGTTCTAATGTCTTCTGGAATGACTGCTCAGGTTGTCCAGCAGGTCTTTCTGGGTTTATGCCATCAGAAAGATTCAGTGACAGCAAGGGATCACTCTAAGCTTGAAGAACAGGCAGACATTCTCCCATTCCACATTAAGGAGGCTGGTTTAGGGAAAACCCACACTATGTCCTCTTGAGTTTAGAGTTAGAAAGATCTGGATTTGAATACCACCTCTGCTCCTCAGGGTCTTGTTGCAGGTTATTTAAGCTCTCTTCGACTCAGTTTTCTCATCTATAAAATGGGAATTAATATGTGTCTATTTCATCAGGCGATTATGAGAATTAAATGAGAGATGAGGGTTAGTTAGGATAGCACTGGTTTTGCTCATTAACAAATTAACCCCGATATCCAAAGGCTTAACCTGACAAAAGTACCTCTTGCTCACATCACAGTGAGATGAAAAGGTGGCTTTTCACCAAAAGTGAGCAATGACCGGGTTGCTTCCAAACAGCAACTCTGACCTCTTGAAGTTTCCTAATGAATGGAGAAGCCACGCTGCATCTTTACTACTTCGGTCTCAAAGAGACTGTGTCATTTCTAGTCACTGCTGACTAGAAATAAGTGTGTGTATCAGTCAGAAATCCAGCAGAAAAACAGCAGATTCTAAAAGGCCTTCTATTTAGTGGATTATTTATAAAGGTGTGAGTAGGATGAAGGGAGCCCATGAGGGAGACTGAGGCACCCCAGTGCTACAGGCAGCCCAATCCAGGTCCTAGATTTTTAGTACCTGAAACTCAGGGAGAAGATGTGAGATGAGAGGCTGGAAATAAATGAGCTAAATCTCTTTCTCCTCCTGTCCTTCTAACTCTTGCTGTGGCCAGGCTCAGCTATGAACCAGAAGTCAATGGAAGCCGGGCGCGGTGGCACACGCCTGTAATCCAAGCGACTTGGGAGGCTGAGTCAGGAGGATCGCGAGTTCAAAGCCAGCCTCAGCAACTTAGCGAGGCCCTAAGCAACTCAGCGAGACCCTGTCTCTAAATAAAATACAAAATAGGGCTGGGGATGTGGCTCAGTGGCCGAGTGTCCCTGAGTTCAATCCCTGGTTCAAAAAAAAAAAGAAGTCAATGGAGCCTGACAGATGTCAGCTTCCTGGGGTCCCAGGGCAGGGTGGAAAGTGGATCTGGAACAGTAAATGGAGAGTGTGCAACAGAACTTGCAAAAGGCTTAGCAACAACTGGTGCTCAAAAAATCAATACAAGAAGCCAGAAATAAAGGAAGGAAAATATTTAAAAGTTGCTTGTGTTTTCAGAAGTTTGCAGTTAACTTTACATCTGACAGAGAGAACTTCACATCTGCTAAGGAGAATTTGTCTCTCTACACCAAGGGTTCAGTGGGCTCAGTGTCCAAAGCTGATCTGTCCTTTTTCTTGGCTCATTGTCCAAAACTGAGCTGTCCTTCTTCTTTCCTAAGAGATGAGTTTACCAGGAAGAATAGTGTTCTGTTTGCAAAGTGAGAAACATTGACAGCTCTGCCCCAAAGAACTTTATCTGTTCTGCCAGCAATTACAACCTAAGTTAGGACTAATGGCCCAGTTATACTGATAACTGCTGTCTCTGTTTTCATTCTTTAACTTGCCAACAAGATCTTCTGGTCACTTATCTTGTACTGGGGCCAACCCAAGGGGAGCAGAAGTTGAAATCCTGATACTTCAAAGCCCAGGGCATTGTGAACAAGCTTGCTAATTGTTTGTGTTGGGCTTTGCTAAATAATGGGTTGGATTTGGTGCCAATAAAAAGCTTTGGAGCCTAGTTTTTGATGTTACTCTCATATACAGTCTTGCACTGAGTGAAATGATCGTTTTCAAGGATCAAATTCATTTCTTGATTCTTTCCTGCAATTGTGTATTTTTGTCAGCATTCCTAGAAACTTTGGATTGAAAGGCAGTTTAGAATTCATTTTGCCTAATCTTCTTACACCCTATCAACACTTTGGAGAGACTGGGATTTATCCTCCAACTCTTTCTGAGATAGGAAGCTCACTCACAATAATACCAGCAGAACATTCCATTTACTTCCAGTGAGGTACCAGTGCTTTTCTGGCATTATCTCCTTAACCATCACAACAACACCAACAGGTAGCTAATATTATTAGCCCCACTTTGCAATGGGGACATCAAAGCATAAAGAAATGACTTGCCCTGGGATGCACAGCTATACTACATTGACACTGAAGTTTGAACCCATGTCTCTTTCTTCCAACCTCAAACTTTTCTCCACTAAGGCCTCCTAGTGCTTTTCAGGACAATCCATTTCCCCAAGAGCTCTGAAATAGTCTCACTTTCCCAACCTATTTATCTGATTAATTTAAGTTTTACATGACAGCAAAAGAGAGAACCAAAAACAAACAAATAATTAATGATAATGTATATTTGATATCACTTTCTCATTTACGAGCGGTGTCCATAACTTCATTTGAGTTTCAATGATTCTGTGGAACAATTATGTCAATCTCTGTTCTACCTACTAGAAAGCCAAGTCTCAAAGCACTTGTGTGTGCATGGCTGTATGTAGAACCTCTGCAGCCGGGAACAGAGCCCATGTCCTGTAATTCTTGTTCCTATTCTCTTTCCCCTCCACCATGCTATGGGTTCAGTGAAAAATGAAAATGCAATGTGTTGACTCTTTTTTGCAGCCTCCTTCCAAAGTGCCTTTGTCTGGACCCTGAGGAGGTGACACTCTGACTTTGACTTCACATTTTTTTTCCCAATGCACTGTGATCTCATGAACTGCTGTGTTTAGGAGGTATGGTCATCCTAATAAATTACGCCTACTCCTTAGGCCTAAATCCCAACCAACAGTTCTTTTCCTAACAACTTTGCTACCTGACCTTGGCACAAACTAATACTGACCATGCTTGGTCAACAGTCTTCTTGGGACTAGATCTTAGAGACAGTGAAAAGATCAGACAGAAGGCAATCTCGGGCTTAGCAATACAATGGTGCTTCTATTTGGCCTACAGGATGCCAAACAGCTGCTTCCAAATATCCAGATGTTAGGCATCATGTAGAACAAAACTTTGATTCATTGGCCAAATAATCCTTTTTTATCATAAAGTTTAATCATGGTTCAGAAAAAAATTGAATGAATAATTGTCTCAAAAAATATGTTGGCTTTGTACACTGCAGTTATTGGAGATGAGGGAAATTATATCTTAAATCATCCTATTTTCTATTCTGAAAATGATGAAAAGTCCCATTTCCAGTCTGATTATAAAGACACATGAGCCTCAAAATGACTGAGAATAAATAGAAAACAAGAAAAGCAAAAGCTATAAAGCAAAGAGCATGCAATAGGCTCTAAGAGAAAAATCTCAGAAATACCCAAAATGCCCACAAGGAACATTTGGCTGGAATTTGAAGTTCTTTTCAGTCATCTTTGTCTTTCACTCCATGTTTAAGGATGCATGTGAACTCAGTGTAATTGAAATTCCCCTTTTCGTCAATAGAGGCTTCTCTGTACAGCTCAGCCACTTCCTCATCTGTAAACTAATCACCCATGTTGGTCAGCAGCTCTCTCAGATAATCCTCCTGAGTGGTGCCAGTAGCTCCTTCATCAAAGCAAGCAAAAGCATTTCTGATGACGTCTTCTTCAGGATCTGTGCCATTTAGCTTCTCACCAAACATGGTTAGGAACATGGTGAAATGGATGGGTTCTGGAGTCTTGTTCATCTGGGCATTCAGATATGCATCAGTTGGATTTTCCTCCACCAAACAAGCATATCATGCAAATCTTCCTTGTCAATGAAGCCATCCCTGTTCTGGTCAGTCATGTTGAAGGCCTCTTTGGATTCCTGAATCTGTGATTGATCAACATGGCAAACACATTGGATATTGCATGTTGAGTGCTCTTCTTGGTGGTCTTGGTCTTTGCCCTTTTGCTCGATGTGGTGGTGGTTAAATCCCTACACAGTCATGAGAATCAAGAACCTTAGAGAATCCCTCACTGCCTCTTTCCAAATAATCCTTTATCATCTAATCGACTGACACAGACTGGATGTTTCTGGCATCCTGTAGACACTGTGTTTGCATATAAGTGAGTAGATTTTAATATTTCAGCTTCTAGAAAGCATCCCACAGCAAAAGCTCCCACACTATTTTCCAGTGCACAAATCTTTTCATGTTGCCGGCCCAACTAACAAATAGAAAAAAAATCCCCACATTTTGAAAACTCTTTAGTCAGCTAGATGCATCTGCATCGAAGATCAACCTAATCTTCTGTTGGGTTATGAGAAAGAAAAGGAGATCTTGGTTTTTCTCTTGTGTCAGGAAACCCAAACCATGCAAGCAAGATGTGTTTTAACCTCCTTTCCTCTGCCTTTGGTTTCTATCATGGTCTTTCTATAGAATGGTTTAATAAAAAATATTTCACTGAAGTTTTTCCTAATTGTTTTCTCAAATCCAGTTACTAGGAAACACATTTTCCAGTCAATTAGCAATGAGTACTAGAAGCAGTCTTTAGAAAACAAGGTCACTCTGCTTTCTCTCTAAGAGAGGTGACAATGTTTTCCTGCTTGGAAGAAACTAGCCACACCCTAAGCTTCTCTGCCTCCTTTTTATTGTATCAACTCACTGCTGCTCAGATGACTAGTACTACCTATTAAGAATTTAGCTCTCAATACATTTGTCAGGTCTGGTGTTAAATAATTTAAGGACATGACATTTAATTCTCCCAAGAAGATGTTTTGGTGAGCGCATTCTGGTATGGTAGTATATACTGTGTGACTGCCAGTTTGGCAATGAGGAAATGAGTTCAGAGAGGGTCATCAGCTTGCTCAAGGGCACACAGCTTTTAGGCATCAGAGCTGGGCTCCACTTTGGCCTATCTGCCACCAGAGCCCATGCACTTGACTCCTCACTCACCTCCTGCCACCTTTTTGCTTTCAAAGTGAATACTCTCAAACACAGGATGGAATCTGCCAGCCCAGAGCATGAGACCCAACAGGATGGCCCTTTCCTGTCTTTGTGCTTCCTGTCCTACTCTTCCCTGATGTGCACCTGAGGTTTGACCCTGCAGATTGCAAGCCAGACCTCTCAGGTACCACATTCTTCTACTCCTCCCTCCCTTGAACATCCTGCCCTTCTACATGGTTCCTTCCAGAGGGACCATTGCACAAACCCAGATTCAGTCTACATGACAACAACTTTTTTTGGGGGGGAGGGTAATGTAACTATTTTTTATACCTTTATTGTATTTATTTATTTGTTTTTATGTGGTGCTGAGGATGGAACCCAGTGCCTCACACATGCTGGGCAAGTGCTCTACCACTGAGCTACAAGAGCATGCCCCTTCATGTCAATATCTTTCCATGGGAAAGTTCCCACCCCACCACCCACCCCCAGCAGGAGCCACTCAGAAATTAACCTTGCCCTCAAGTCAGCCTGACCACATGCTGGCTCCTCTCTTCTTCCCTAACCACACCTTACCCGACACATTTATTGTCCTTAGAGTGCTTTTGGTTGCTTTTCTGGTGCTCTCATCAACCTGAGGGCTTCTCAAATAAGATGATTTCATCTCTGGGTCTTCACAGTAAACTCCCTATTGGTGTTTATTGAATAAATGATGAATTAAGTGTTCACAAGTCATGGTGATATGTGGGTGATCACTGTCATTCATTTAATACCTCTGCTATGTTTGAAATATTCTAAATCTGTGCCTCTGAAGGCTTCTTAGGAAAGAGCTCAATTCTTGTCTTCACAATCATTGGGAACAAAATTTTCTGCCTTCTGTTTGGACTAGGAAACTTGCCTGTGAGGAGAGAGAGACTGAGGGAGAGAGAGGGAGCAAGTTTTCCCTCTGAGTCTTCATCCCACAGTACCAGGAAGGACTCATTTGGTCAATTCTGACACCAAAAAGATCATCACCAGAGATCACTTTATTCTAACCCAAATGCCTTCTTAATAACAAAGTCATTGGAAAAAGCAGCAACTATACTAAATGGGAGTGGGGGTGGGGTGCCCAGCAAACAAAACAGCAGATGTCTGCTGCCATCTGCTCACATCAAGGGCTGAAAAACAACCTCCACTTCTGTGTTTAGCAAGACCTTGCTTATTCAGTCACTTTTCTCAACATTTTGGAGATTTTAACAAGGACTCCCTAAACACCAAAAGGCCACCAAAACTGAGAGGAATGATAGATGAGATTTGGGGAGCAGGGGGCAAAAACACCTTCTAAGATTCTTCTAATTACCCCCTGTGGAGAGCTGTGAAGTTCTCTTACCCATAAAGCCAGAGAGCTCCACTTGTTGACATTGACACTTGTGTCACTGGTGGAAGGTACTGGGGCAGTTAGGTTTTTAAAGTCCCAATGTGGCAGCACTGAGATATGCAAAGCAAAGGGATCTAGATGCCCTAGAAGGAATGGGCTGAAGTCACAGCCCTGTGGCCACCAGGTTCTATGTTGCAGAACAGATCACTTCATCTCTCTGGGCTTCTCTTTCTCCAACTATAAACAGGGGGAAAAATAACAAGGCTGTCTTCACTGAGTTGCAAAGGGAATCAAATGAAATAAAGTAGGGATAGCCTAAAGCTATACAAATGTTATTAATTTATGTTATTTAGGGGAAAAAAGAAAATAATTGACATACTTAAAAGGGACTAACATATAGGTTATTTATAACTGCTTACATCTTGCATTAAATTTTTGCACTAATTCTAATGGAAATGATCAACAAAAAATGTGGGGAAATGCCTGTCGAATAAGCTAAAGGTAAAATGTTAATAATAATGTATGTGTTTCTACTATAAGTTTATTTTAAATATATACATATGTGAAAATAACTAGAAAGGAATTCAAATCAAAATAGGCTTTTTTAGAGGGGGTGGGGTTTCTAATTCTAGTTTAATTTCTGTGGATGCTGTGTTTGAAATTATATTTTTAAAAGTGCTATTTTGAAATGAAAAATAGAAATTAGGTTTTGTGCCTCATCACATGGCTGTTGTCTCCCATTGGCCTGTGTCAGCCATGGGGGTCTTTGCCTGGGTCCTAAGGAATTCTGTGGGCCCTGGGTTCTATGAACCTATCCAAAGGTAGAATTGCCCAAGTGTCAAACTGATCTAAGAAATACTGCATCTCTGCTTCTTGGAGATGGGAGTATGGAGGTAGGGCACATGAGGGTCAGATCAAGTTGACATAGTTTCTATATTTTTTTCTGTCTGCCATCTATTTACCCTTCTTCCGTGTTTTGTACCCAGTCTTCCTCTGGGGGGTGTCCTTGTCCCCTTCTTAGTTGTTGTGTTCCAGGTATAGTTGAGTTGGAATAGACAATCTAGGTTTAAGTCTATTAGTACATCTCTCTAAAACTGGGAAATTCTGAAATTTTACCCTTGCAAGATGGCAGACCACCATCTCAGGACATACGCCCCTGACAGAGACGTGTGCACATTACTCACAGTAAAAGTAGTAGCCTGAGTATCAGCATATTTGTATAAGTTCTCCAAAGCAATTCCACAGGGTTATAGGGGGCCAGATGACATCTGCACTTTCAGTGGGCTGTGTTGTGGGAGAGAAACTCAGGGCCAATGTTCCTGAGCAGGCAGAGAACATTGTAGTAACTAAAAAGCCTTTCCCCTCACCCCATTAAAACTAAGTCAAACTATGGTGTCTTGACCTGCTGTTGCCTATGTAATAAGCTGTAGAGCTGCTTGATATCAGGAGAAGGATGAGTCCTACAGTCTGGCACATCTAGCAGGTATGTGCAAGGGGTTCAGGGCCACACATCTCCCAATAATAGCATGTCTTCTTGGTCATGTGCAGGGATATGCATGTAAGCCCACCAGAAGTATCAAGAACAAAACAAAACCTTTGGAAATTTTGCTCCAGATGAGAGTCATCTTACTCATGCCAAAAGAAAATCTAGATGAACCATCTTGTGACCAATAGAGAAATGCCCATGTGAGATTAGAGAGTCAACACAAAGAAGGGAGAACTAAAAAAAGAAGAGAGGAGCAAAACAGATTCTGATGTCATTGTTTGAACTGCTGTATGAAGACAAAGCCAAGATGCCTACTTCCAGAATATCCAGTTGTGGGAGACAATTAGGTTTTATTACAATATTTATTTATTGTATAATTATTGTATAATTAATACAATATTTAATTACAATATTCTTTCACTTTCCACCAATAGAGTTCTAATGAGCACAGATATCAATGCAAGCATCTATCAGCCAGGGTTCATCAGAGAAACAGAACCAAGAGAATATATAGAAATTGGCTCATGCCATTATGGAGGCTGACAAGTCCCAAAATCGTCTATCAATAGGCTGGGAGATCCATGAGAGCAATGATGCAGCTTTGAACTGAAGACCAGCAAACTTGAACCCTAGGAAGAACTGCAGTTGCAGTTGGAGTCTGAAGGCAGGAAAAATCTGCTGTCTTAGGTCAAGGTTCTGAGGTAGGAGGAAATTCCCTCATCTGGAGTTAGAGTTAGCCATTTTGTTTCCTGCAGGTTTCCACTGGATGGACCAGGCTCACCCAAAGGAGGGAGGACCATCTGTTTCATTCCATGTACAAAATCAAACATTAACCTCATGCAGAAACCCCTCACAGACACACCCAGAATAATGTCCCCCAAGCATCAGGGGACTTCATGGCCAGGTCAAGTTGACATATAAAATCAACCATCACAAAACCTTTATTATTAAGTTGCTTTCATCGAATGCCATGACTCTTCTTAAGTCTTTTCCAAGGTGAAAGTTTAAACACCCTAACTGATACAATTCCACAAATATTTATTCTTTCGGATTCCTGCAAAAGCGGGGCTCTTTGGCAAATCATCAGTTGATTCATTTTATTCAAGGTTTAATCAGGGGTTTTAAGAACTGAGAACTGTACTTTCATAACTGTGTTGCTCCTTACACCAAATCTAATATGCTGGGTAATGCTTCCTCTCTATTATAAGTGCAGTTCCCCACACACATCTCTTGTTGGCTGAAATAAAAATGTGGCGGGGGCGGGGAATAGAGACAGGTTTTCAAGATAAAAATGTATTTGGATTTTCTCATGCTATTTTAAGCTCACAACCATGTCTATTTGATATTAATTTTACTTGCCTGGGTTCCATCACAATGATTGCCCATTTAATTACATTTTCGCTGGGAGAAACAACTAGCATTTCACTAGATTATTAGAAGGAAGACTAAGACTCACTTCCAGGATTTTCTGTGCTCAATCCTTGTATTTTTGTGCTAAATTTATAGACAGCTTGTAATATAGAGGAGCCAATACAGATAATTTACCCTTTAATGGTATCACATATGCATAAAGAGCCAATGATCAACAATGATCAAATTTAAATGGTGGATATGTTGATGTTCATTGTATTGTTTTTGTTATTTGCTCTGTTTGAAAAGGTTTTTTTTTAATAAATAAAATAAAAGACCTGGGAGTGTAGAGCACTTGCCTTTCATGCATGGGGCCTTGAATTTGATCCCCATCATAGAAAAAAAAAGTTTGCATAATAAAATATTGAGGGGAAAAAACTAAAAACATTGATATTTTGAATTTTGAACATTAAAAAAATGACTTGTATGGTTGCACACTAAGTTTTCAGATATGGTTCTTCCAAAGCATCTCCCCTCCCACCTTTAGGCACTTCCTTCTTATGGAGGTCCACTGTCCATCTGCCAGGGAAGATGGACAAGGAAGGTTGGTGAATGAACCCTAATCTGCAGTGTTGGGGTGTTAGCTATTCTTCTCTAGTGTTCTCCATCTTGCCTATAGAATGAAAATTTCTTATCTCTCCAAAAGATTTTGGGAAATTGCCTTGGCCCTTTCACCCTCTTGAAGTACTGGGAGGCAACATTCCCTCTTACTTGCTCTTCCCTGTTTGGAAGAGATCAATAGGAATGCTAAGGTTGTACTTGGATTCTCACTCTCTTAGCTCTCATTCTGTTATCTGCCAGAGTACAAAGATGCTCCCTTCCCTAGATGCCTTTCCCTCAGTGAGCTCACTAGAGAGGCTAACTTCATTAATCCTCCACTTACTATTCAACCTGTGGCTGGCAGGTTTGTCAAAAGAAGCAGAAAGTTCTAGTCCAAACTTGGATCAAACCACATTCTCTAATTCACCTTTACCTTAAATAAAACTAGTACTGCATTTTGCAACTACATCTGGCTTCTTGGGCCTGTTTTGAACAGGAGTAGAAGCTGGAGAAGAGCATGAGTACAGTCAGCTCCATTCAAGCCTCCAAAGAGTCTGGGAAAACTAGCTGAGTGAGTAGGTTCCTGCAAAAACCTGATACCAAGTTCCCAAGAAGCTATATGCTTAGAAGATTAAAGGCAAATGCAGTTTGGGATCCCTTTCTTCTTTCTCTGCCACCCCATCATCATAAATGGCACTTGCAAGACATTTGCACAGCATAGACTGCAGTATTTTAATCACAAGACAGACCTCAAAGTTTCTCTTGAGCTCTAGTTTCTGAGGAGCCATTGTAAGTGATTAAGTAAAAACCATGGTTTGAGTTTGCAAAGTCAAACACTTTCTTTTTTTGTTACTAACAAGCTTATAAATATGCTGACCACCAATACTAAAAATAATTTATTGAGAAATAAAAATGGAGAAATCACATTCCTGGACAGGAACATTCAGTTTTATAAGAATGGTAACTGTTTCCAAATTAGCTTATTGTTTTAATGAAGTTCAAATCAAAATCTCATTGAACTGCTTTGGAAACTTCCCCAAACTTTTTTTTTTTTTGGTTTTCCCCCTTAAGTGTTCATTATGAAAGCTTTTGAAACAAACAGAAAAGTTGGAAAAAATAGTACAATGAGCATCATTATAATATATCCAATGCTTAGATTCAACAATTGTTAATATTTGTCCATACACATGTGTATGTGTGCATATGATTATATGTGTACATGTATGTATACATATGCATGATATGTTAATCAGCTTTGCATTGCTGTGACTAAAATACTTGACAAGAACAACTTACAGGAGGGGAAATTTATTTTGGCTCATGGTTTCAGAGGTTCAGTCCAGTTGGTCAGTTTCACCTCATGCCCCCAGAGACCTACCTCCTCCAGACACACCCTACCTGCCTGCTGTTTCCGCCCAGATAATCCATCCAAACTCTGATGGGCTGATTAAGTCACAGCTCTCATAACCCAATCATTTCACCTCTGAATATTCCTTCATTAACACAGGAACTTTTAGGGGGCACCTCATATCCAAACTATGAAGCATATGCCATATATAACTATGTATACACATACCTTATATACTTACAATACTCTATGCATTTTTTGCATTATTGCTTAATCATATGAAATTAAGTTGGAGGTATCTTTACATTTTACCATAAGTACTTCAATATGCACATCCTCCAAATAGTAACTTTTTCCTAGATAACTACAATAACATCATGTCTAAGAAAGTTAACAATGGCTCCCTAAGATATGTTTCATATTTAAATTTCTTAATTGTTTTGTAAATATCGTGTATTACTTTTTTCCCCTTTGAATCAAAATCTAATCAAGAATTCCAAGTTGTGTTTCATTATTATGTCTTTTCAGTATCTTATTGTAGAGTAGTCCCTTCGTTTCTCATGTCTTTGGCTTTTTGCAACTCATATTGTTATTATAATTTTGAAATATTTCAAAAGTAACTTTAATCTTTTGAAAAGATCAGGTCAATCCCATATACTGGATGTGCTGGACAGTGTCTTTGTGTGTACTTTAACTTGTTCTGGTAGTCTCTGTTTCCAAAAGGTTTTATTAGGTTCAGGGTTAATATTTGTAGCAGGAGTCCTTTGAGACCATGTTATATATTCCACAGGGCAGCCCGTCCACTGGTATATAATTCAGGCTGTCCCACAATTTGTTAGGTGTCTAAGGGGTGACTGCTAGATTTCTGCCCATAAAGATGTAGGTTTTTTCCCCTTTAAAATAAGCAAATATCTTAGGGGGGAACAAAACAATTTAAAATATATTTGGAGAGATTAATAGAAATAGCAAAGAAAATTAAGAAAAAGAAGAGTTATGAAGAAGGACTGTGGGTGGAGCTCAGTGGGAGAACTCTTGCC
Organism: Glaucomys volans; assembly: GCA_020662805.1. Lineage (NCBI taxonomy): Eukaryota > Metazoa > Chordata > Mammalia > Rodentia > Sciuridae > Glaucomys > Glaucomys volans. The sequence continues at coordinate 368,309 of JAJEJO010005511.1, read as the reverse complement.
TAGCCTTGTAAGGCCCTGGGTTTAATTCCCGCACTGCAATTAAAGAGAGAGACAGAGACAGAGAGACAGAAAGAGACAGAGCACTCATGGGCTATAAAGAGCAACAGTTCCTATCAAACACTAAAATATATGTAAGACAATGTGATAGTAGAGCAAAAATTGGACCCCTAATAAGATAAGTAGCCCACAAATAGCTCTATCACATGGCTTTGGTGCGAGGACACCCACAAAGGGCCGGCACTTAAGCTGTCAGGGGGAGCTCCTGGCCTTGGCTGCTTCTCAGGTCCCTTTGGTCAGCTTTAATAAGTCATGTGATCCCTCCCTCCACACTCCATGCTGGTAGGGATACCTCCACCCGGAGCTATGGATATGTCATGGACCATGCTTCTGTCAATTCCCTTTCATAGTTTAGAATGATATGAGAACAAAGTCCTTCTTCACAGAGACCCGTTCAACAGAACTTAGGAAAGCAAAGCCAATGTGTGCAATTCAGAATAAAGAAACAAAACAAATTCAGATAAACAAATAATGAACCTGGCATAATAGGGTCCCCCTACTATCCTGGAAGAAAGTCTTCTGGAATGTGTGTCAGAGGCCAGTCTTGAGCTTAGGGAAAAAAAATCTCTAGATGGTGCTATAAGTGAGGAGCAGATGTCAGTGGTCTCAGAAAGGAGAGAATACAGGGCAGCAACCTAGGGCTGGGAGAAAGAGTCAGACCGCAGTGGAAGCAGGGCCTGTGGCAGAGGAGAGAGACCTGGGGAGATTGTAGTAGGGTCATGGCATCCATACTCTGTTTCCCCTGAGTCTGTACCTCTGCATGTATCTCTGTCCTTTTCCATATGTAAAGTTATCAGGAGCAAGAAAATGTGCTGCCTCTCCTCCTCCCACCCAACTCCCGAAACAGTGCCTTTCCCCTTTGATCATCTTGCTGGCTATCTGCGGGCAGGTCCAGGAGTAGAGGTGAATGGAAGCTCACTGCTTTGTCTGACAGAGCCACGTGAATAATGAATGTGAGTTGACAATGATACTGTCCCTGGCCATGGCTGTATGGGAATAACCAAATAGCCAGGTGCAGCCCATGTGGGACTGGCTCTATCTGGCTGAGCTACCTTTGAAGGTTCTCCCAGCTGGATTTCTGCAAAAGAGGTGATTCAATTGGATTGATTGATCTATGTGGTGGATTACTTTCTGCTAGTCTAACCAAAAAAAGTTCCCTCTCATTAGTTTAGAATGTAGAGAGGCCTGATTACCATAAGGCTGGTGCAGATAGTCCTGCAGAATTGTGCCATTGTTCTGTTGACTGTATCCCTCTGCACTCACTCCCTTTAATCCTTCCTGGAGACAGGACAGACAATGGGAAAGGGGCAGTTGTCAGTTGGTCAGGCTCAAAGCACATCTGCTAAACGCGCTGTTCTTAAGGAAAAAGCAAACTTCATACCTCTTGGATAATCTAGTTCAGATCATCACATTCCCCAGCTAATGGCTCACCTTTCGTCCTTTTTTAATTATTTCTTGGTGATGGCAACATCTGATTTCTATCTAGCAAGAATAGGCACCCAAATTAGATCTGGTGCTGTTCACTTGTATCAGTTAATCAGTAAGGTTTTTCCAATGATTTCCCAATAACTCTTTAATATTACACTAAGGATAAAACAATTATGTAACATGAATACATGAGCCAACTGCCTTGCCTTTCGTCGCCCTGTAGTTAAATTTTTGCTGTGTTGAGCCCAGACTAAAAACTGACATAAAACACTCTCATTCTGGTTATAGTATTTTTCCATAGTTGAAAAAAATATGTTTTAAGGCATGTATGTATGGCCAGATGTTATTGACTTTTTCTTGATAAAAGCCAAAGTGTGCTTAAAGATATGAAATCTATATAATAGAAATACTCACAGTGGTAACAATAACTAATTGTCCTGGAGGGCTTACTACTCACTAGGTAGCAGGGATAATATTACAAATATTTAGACAAACAGCATGGCATGGGCACTGACCAGTGAGAATTATCAATTTTTCTGCAAATCTGGCAGTTTTAGTTTTACAGAAGAATTGGGTGGAGAGGATGGAGATTTCCCATATACCCTTTCATCTCTGCATGTTGTACCCAAAGAAAATAAAATCAACTAAGCCGATCACCTAAAGCCAAAAGAAGCCTTTATTTTAGCTGGCCAGCTACGATCTCCCTTATGCCTAAAAGCAGGGTGCCGGGAAATCGCAGGCCAGTTCTTTTGTTGCCAACTTTTATAGGATGCGGGAAGGGATTAGGGTGGGGTTATAGGGAGGGGATTTGGGATTGGGGTGGGCTATAGGAAGGGGATTTGGGATTGGGGTGGGGCTGACTCTCCCAGTCGCGATGGAGAATCTCCCTGGGGAACACCAACATTTTAATCTGTTTTCTGTTGCTATAACATGCACTCCTAATTTACCCCTCTGATTAACATCTTGCTTTGGTGTAGTACATTTTTATCATTGATAAACCAATATTGGTATATTAACTAAACTCTATTGTTTACATTAGAGTTCATTCTTTGTGTTGTACATTCCATGGATTTTAAGAAATGCATGACTTACAATCTATCACTATAGTATCATAGAGCAATTTCACTGCTGTAAAAATCCACTGCACTCCATCTACTCATCTCACCCTCTCCCTTTTTTTAAAAATCTCCATAGTTTTATCATTTCCAAAATGTCATATAGTTGGAATCACACTGGTTGTAGGCTTTTCATATTAGCTTCTTAGCAATTTGGAGCTAAAGTTCTTCCATATCTCTCTGTGACTTGATAGTGCATTGTGGAGCATGATTGCTAGATCATATGGTAAGAGTAGATTTAATTTTGTAAAACTGCCAACCGTCTTCCAAAGTGACTGTACCTACTGTTTTATAATCCTTCCAGGAATGAATTAATTTTTTATTCAGGATGTTATAATTTAAAAGCTATTTTTCATCTTTAAACTGTTCCTGAATCACAGGAAGCCTTTTTTTTTTTCAAAAATAAATGCATATTATCTCTTAGGAATGCTGTGGACTTTCCTGTGTAATTATTACTGCCAAATAAAAACTGTCACTTCCTCAGAACCTACTTGGTGAATTTCTTTATGTTTATCCACCTTAACTTTCACAACACCCTCATAGGTAGATACTGTCATCCTTAGCCTACTGGAAAGAAAACAGACTCAGAACATTCTCAAAATGACAAAGAGATTCAAATCCAAGCTGGACTGTTACTGAGTTTGTTACACTCAGCTACATTATATGCCTTCATTGTGAATTGTTGGGGGAAATTGTGAAAAACTTCCAAGGGGAAGGAGGGAGGGGGTTACTGAGTAGCTGTCTGGCACACTTCCCGAGTTATCTCCCTCTTTCACTGCCTTGAGCTATTTTACAACTCTGTAATGACATAAAACTAATAATAATGCAAATGATTCTTGTCCACAGAATTGCAAATTTTTTGTGTCTGATGGGAGGCAATTGATTAGTGCCCTGTGGACAGACTACTTTTATATCTCCTTGTAAATTCCTTTCAGCATTCCTTACCTGCCTACACATATAAGTGTTAATTTGAATTTTCCTTTGAGCTGGTTATAGTATCTTACTGGATTCACTCATATTCCACAAATTAAGTAAATTCCTTGACATATGTTTATTTTATATTTGTATGAGAGTCATGACTTTGCTTTTAAAAATTATCTTCCAACAAAACAGAACATATTTTTGTGTGTGTGTGTGTGTGTGTGTGTGTGTATGTGAGAGAGAGAGAGAGAGAATATAATCAGAATGGTAGAATTACTTTATTAACATGACCCTTTTTCATTAACTTATGAGTCTGAAACATCAGTGTATCAAGCAATCGGAAAATCTGGATCACTCTGTACCTTCCCTAAATCTACATGGCTGACCAACTAACTGCGTTTTGAGATTGATGGTTGAGATCATCCTCTCAATTCCTTTTCCAATGCTACCTCTGCATCATTTCTCATTTCTCCTGACATTTTTTTTTATTAAGATTCTCTGCCTATAGATACTATGGAAGTAAAATATTATTATAAGAGGAATATGCAATAGTAGTCTAGCCAAGAAGAGTTTCAAAACTGAATTTTCTTGTAGTATTCTACACATCTGATTTTCTGACTGGTAATTATTTGTTTTGTGGATTACTCAGGATAGTAGTTTCTCTTCCTCCCAACTTCAGGCCATTCACAATTTGCCCTACTCTAACTAGGGAGGGGACCCTTTTGAAATAATGTCTTTCTCTGTATAAGAAACATTATCAAAATGCTTCTGGTAAAGCAAAAAGTTGAAATTGTTGATCAAACTGTAATTTTGAAATTCTAGAGAGAAAAAAAAAAAGGATCTCCAAACTAACCACTCCCTTCATTTGAAAGATGTGGAAATTGAGTTCTTGAGAAATTAAATGACCTGGCCATAGTAACACAGTTGACTGGAGACTTTGTTAGAAATAGGGCTGCTCTTTCCTCATTCCCATTTCAGTTCTCTTCCCATTCATTACAAATAGTATTTCAATGACCTTGACCTTCAAGAACTCTAATTAACACAGTAGTTAAGGAATAACTACCACATGCTTTATTTTACTAATTTCTCTGGTCTTTTTTATGATCTTGCAGTTTTTAAAAGCTTTTTCTTTACTTATTTGAGGGGGAAACCAAGGGCAAGTTCCAAGGGAGCAAATTTAAATGATAGCTGATATCTTGCAAAACTGCATTTAAGTTAATGCCAGATTTTTGCTGTTGTTCTCAGTAACTGGATTAGTCATATGACTGCCACACTTCACCTCCCTCCAAGTATAAAAGCCTTCTGGGTTTTTCTCTTAGCTCATTCAAGTTAGGAAGGGATTGGTTAATGGATGCTGAACATATATTTGTTTGCCTACTTAATTCAACAGTTAATGACCAAGAAAACAGTCAATTATTAAGAGTCCTGCATTTAATATCTCTCATTTGCATTCAAATTATTATTTTTAAGTGGAATGGAAGTTTGAAAGGAGCAGCACATGTAAGCCCAGCCTCATTGTTAGAAAATCTGAAGCTTAGACCATATCTTAGACTTTAAACTTTCAGATGTGATAAAGTAAAGCAGGTATTGCTTTGTTTTGGTTTTCGTTTTGCTTTGCTTTGGTGCTGGGATAGAACACAGGGCCTCATGTGACTCTACTGAGTTTCACCCCCAGCCCCAAGCAGGTATTGCTTAATGCAGCCATCTGGATCCAAACAGTTCCATTTGTTGAAAGAGGCACGTATAATTTGAAACAGCCAGTGGAGACAGTGTAGCCTCATCAGTAGCAAGGACCTGAAAGCTGTATGCTTCTTTTATATGGGATCATGAGCTACCATTCATTGTCTGGGGGGTTTGCAATTTTAGGTCCCTTCTGCTCCCAGTCTTTCCTTCACCCCCATTTTCACACTTGAGTGACAACCATACAAGGTAATCTACATGCTTACCAGTTTCCTATCTAATGAAGTGTGAAAACAGAAATTCCTGTTTCTGATACAAGTACCTAATGTGCTTTTTGACACCATGCTTCACAGGTTTATCTAGAACTCCTCTGCCATGATTCACTGAACAAAGTAAAGCCTGTAGGGGGTGGTGTTGTGTGAAAACTTGGAAAATCCAATGAATTCAACACAAAAACCTACACCTCCTGAGATTTTTAACTTGAAGAAGTAATGGGTTGTTCATTAGATAATATCTGAGTCTACGTGTGAGACAACTCCAAGTTTTAGATAAACAAAAGGTGGCAGTCAACTTAAATGTTGCCCAAACACGTTTATGCCTTCCATCACAAACTCAACCCAGAGTGGGAGGAACCTCAGTCATTTGTGTCCTAGCTGCAGACCATTCAAGAGATACCTTGTATTACTGGGGAGTGAGCCACATGCTGGGCAGCCATGCCGTTCAGGAGGGCAAGTCTGTGCTCAATCATAGGCGGGTGCCCACATCCTCTGTTGACATATGGTATCCTGTCATCAGCCAGATGGCAGGAACCCTGGAAAGGGCATGAGCACACATGAATAATCTAACCTAAGCTGTGGGAGGTGATTAGGAGAGGCTGGGTGGGGATCCAAGTTGGCATGTGACCATAGAAGCCTAAATAGGGGGTTAAGAGTGTGAGAAATGGAGTCTGGGGTCAGCATAGGTGCATCTTCATCATCAGCATCACCTCAACTAACTGCCAGCCCCACTTAGAAGTTGGAAGACAGTTCCAGTTTCACACAATCCCCTCTGTGCCCAAAGCAAGTATCAGAAGTTCAGGAGAAGGAAAACCTGTTATGTCTAATAAGTAGAAGACTTGCCTGTGTTTTGAGGTTTTGTTTTGCTTTGTTTTGTTTTGGTGCTGGGGATTAACTGCTGAGCTGCATCCTCAGCCCTTTTTGTTTTTTATTGTGAGACAGGGTCTAAGTTGCTGAGGCTGGCATCAGACTTGCAATTCTTCTGCCTCAGTCCCCTGAGTTGCCAGGATTGTAGGTGTGCACCATGGCACTGGTTTGAGGTTTCTCAATAGGAAAGGTTTGTTCAGAATCTGAATTGATTAGATAATGCTTGAACAGCCCTACAGGGTTCAGAGAGTCCCTAACTCTTTGAAATTATATACTAAGCTATATTTTTAGGAGTTAATATTAATTTTGCAGGGGGGAGGAAAGTATAGATCTTGTTAAACAAAACCCTCAGAAGATCTGGCCACCCTCAAAATATTTTGTAGTCACTGGTCTAGAGGCCAAGAGAACTTAGCCCTTGGGATCACAACAGAAAAAGATCCTGGAAGGTCACAGCATGAAGAAGATGTCAGCTAACCCATGGCTTTGTGTTTTGCCTGGCCTTTGGGTACTTAGCTTGCCCAGGGCACACATCCTGCCCTAACCCTGGGACAGGTAGCCAGACATCTCAGGTTCCTTGGAACAGCTTTGACCACAGCCTGTACCCAGCTTCAGGCTTCTGAGACAGCACCCTAGGTCACATTCCTTTAATAAGGACATACTCATGCAGAACAAAGATGAACCACATTGACAGAAGGATAAGAGCAGATCCCCAACAGGGGTAGGTAATGGCATAGTTGACAACTTTTATTCTCTTGAAGAACAGGGACAACACACTACAAAGCTGAGTGCCAGTCTAAGCTCTGCACTGGCCAGCAGAATGGCATTGAGAAATTCACCTTCTCACCTTTATTTCAGTTTCCCAATCTGTAGATTGGGAAGCTGGATGAGGTTTCTAAGGCCTCCTCAACCAAGGAGTTCAAAGGCTCTATCCAAGCTTTGTAGTATGGTCCTATCTACAGGTGGGAATTTGGAGACAACTGATCTCTTATTAGAAATCTGTTTATTTTTCTATCTTAAGCATGAAACTATATTTTTAAAGGCAGATTTGATTTGATTTTTTCAGTCCATAGAATATTAGCAAATAGGCTGATCCAAGAATGAAAAAAAAACAAAAATCCAGCATTTGTGAGTAGCAGGAAGAATTCAGTGACAGTTCCATATGCTTGTTAGGGCAGAAAACTCAAGGATGACGTATTTCTGATTACAAGATTACAATAGGGCATCGATTTAAACTGCCCTGCAATTTCTGGTTTAAATCATTCATAAATCTCCCTTTCTACTTTCATCCTTCCCTTCTGCTCTCGGTAGATGGCATGTGTTTAGATTCTTGACCCTTTAGGATATATACCCTGAAGTGTCAGAATTGTTACTTTGGCATATTAACATTCTCATTTAGGCCTCCTGACTTTTCTATTCCAGATTCAGAGGAGGCATCTGAGTCCTGTGTTCATCCTGAACTCCATCTTTCATCTCTCCCATCTTTTCTCTGGTTGTCACACCTGTGACTGTCCACTCCATCTTCATCCTTGCTTCTTCCGCCTGGACTCTCCACTACTCTGACCTTCCTCATAGGATTTTTCTTCTATGGAATCTTCTCAGATCTTTCTCAACTTAAAAACTATACCAGTTTTCTTTTTTTGTCTTTCTTAAAAAAAAATAAACCTATTAATCTGTTCTCTTTCCCTTTAACCCCAAATGTTTAGAGTAAATGGGTTTTATTCTCCATTTCAACTTCTTTTGCATCTTCATACCTCTGCAGTCTGGATATTCATAAGCTATTCTAGAGCTGCTCTTCTCAGGACAGAGGATATTCTCTGTATGTCTCTTGTCTCTGGCATTTTCCAAAAGTGCTACACAGAGACATTACTTCCCTCCATTGTCTCTTCACCAACAAACATGGCCTGTGATTAAGAAGTGGCTCAGCAAATCTGTTGACTGCTGGTGCCCTGTGAGGCACAAAATACTTCTTAGCCATCCATCCTTCTGTACCTCATCTTGGTCCAGGAACTCCTTATCTTACCCCAGAGCATTGTAACAGCACTGTGGCTTGCTTCTTCACTTCCAGTCCACAAGAGCAGTATTTCACTTGAACCTTCCTGGAGACTTATCCCCATCTCCCCACCGACTATTGCTCCATATTCAATCTTCTCAACTGGTATTTGAAAAGTGTAATTTTAAAAACTTTTACAAAGTTTACACATATACTGGTGAAACATTTAAACCAAACAAAACAATTATCAAAGAAAGATCCCCTCCTGTCCTCTAGGGTTTTTTTTTCCCCCATAAGCAATCACTGTTAGTTTCCAGTGCATCTTTGCAGAGACATCCTGTGTTGTACTTGTGCATCATGATTAGACTACAGCTCACTGCGGTGACTAGAGTCACATCTTGAATCCCAGACAGCTGGGCTGTGGTCTTGTTTATCTATTGGACATTTCTCCCAGAGCTGGACTCTACCATATGTATTCCTAGGCACTGGCTCTTACTATCTTTGCTCTTACTAGATTGTCCAGGGTTTCTAGTGGCTATGACCAGACCTGTAGACAGCACCCACTGTTGTGGTAAGGAATATCTCAATTGTCCACTATCATTGGGGTGGATCTCCTTCCTGGTCTGTCCCCTAATGCCAATCCCACTAATCCTGACTTTGCTTTCTCTGCATCAACCCGAATTGAGCTAAGTCCTATCTTTATGCTTCTGTACTATGGGGGGTTGTCCTGGTTTGCAGGAGACAAGGATGAAATGGTCATGACCCTTTGCTTCTGCATTATCACTTCATGGTCCAGCCTTTATTTCCTAAGTCCAGGTGGAACACCTCTTTATGCACCAGAAAGATTTGAGAAATAACTCAAGGTTCTGAATATCTAATATAGAATAGAAGCAGTAATGACATCATCCTGGTGCTTAATGATACTGTAGCTAGAATGCATTTCCTATTAAATTCAGGAAGAAGAGCCATTCTGGGGACTGTTCTGAATCTGACTAGGCACTAATGACAACCTTGGATTGGAAAATATTCCTGTAATGACATCTATAGTCTTAAAAACTGCCTTTGGGGAATATATAAATTAATGCTTTAGTTATATGCGAGTAGGAAAACTTTTTCATCCTTTTATCATCTACCTAATAGACAATAGGCCTAGAGAAGTATCTACTGAGGAGAGGCTACTTAGTGACATTTGGCATCATATTAAGTATTGATTGGGGGGTAAATTTTGATCTGTTGAACTGTGATATATTACAGATAACATCAGTGAGTGAGATTACCCCAGTCTAGGATTTCTAAAGTGTGGTCTGTGGATAACAGTTTTTCAAACAGAGATCTTTTGGGGTCAAATATATGTGAGAAAACCACATGTAAATCATCTTTTCTTATGTATTTTCACAATGTATGTTGGTAGCACACCAAAGTCTCTGAGAGGTCCTGTAATAAAATAACTCCTGAACCTTTTTTTATTAACTCTCCATCCCCAAAACTTATATTGCAATAACACCCTTTAGACATAATGCCTACTAGCAGCCTAAAGAACTAAGCTTCAGGAGGACACACACTGGGCAATGCTACTTCAGTGTATCCATGAAAGTTCAACAATTTATTTACAAACATATAGTTTGTTTCCTCAAAAACTTCAAGTACTCATCACATTACATGACAATAACGTGATATGCTTATATTATAAATCAATATCATGGTGCATAAGTGAAATGTCACATTACATGACAATAACATGATATGCTTATATTATAAATCAATAACATGGTGCATAAGTGAAATGTAGGTGAATCAATGATGATAAGGATATTTTAATATTAATCTAACATTAACATTCATGTCTTTTAAAAAATCAGTTACTTAAAAACGATTTCTTTGTAAGTTGAAATCCTGTTAGCTGGTACCTTTCATTTATTTTCCGGGGACTTCCTCTGTCTACCTCTTAAGAAACTACTGTGGGCTGGGAGCCGTGACGCATGCCTGTAATCCCAGTGGCTCGGGAAGCTGGGACAGGAGGATCATGAGTTCAAAGCCAGCCTCAGGAACTTAGTGAGGCCCTCAGCAACTCAGTGATACCCTGTCTCTAAATAAAATAATAAAAAAGGGCTGGAGATGTAGTTCAGTGTTTAAGCGCCCCTGGGTTCAATCCTTGGTACCAAAATACAAAACCAACAAACAAAAAAATCTACTGAGGAAACAGAGGGCTAGCTATTGCTCACTGACATTTTTTTTCCTTACAACTTATTTAAGGAGATCGCAACCACATTAAGATATTCTTTTTGTGGTGATCAGCTTCTTATCCTCAGTGGTCCAAGTTCTATTTTTCACACAGCTTCTTTCAAGATGCTATTATCCTTCACAAGTTCAAGGTCAGAATGTTGTTTCTGCCATAAAATTGATTACAATATCTCATATATACTTTTTTAAGTATTGATTTGAAATTAATAATAGGTACCCCACATTATCATTTCATCATGGTCCAAGAATATTCATGAAAACAGATTGAAGACTAAGACAGATAATTCTGTCACTACGCACTATTCCTCTATTGTCATCCAGAGAGTGATTCCAGAAGGCAGTTAATTTGGGAATTTGTTCTTAATGGCCCAGATTCTACAGTTTCTTTATTTGGTAGGAGCTGACCTAGAAAGGAGGCCTGGTCCAGGAGCTAGTGTTTTGCTTTAGTTTGGGAGAGAACAAGGAGATCAGGGCAGGCTGCTTCTTTGCTCCATGAGAAGGAGTAACTAGTCCATTTGAGGGGGCTAAGGTTTTCTGTTGGGCATTTTGGGGCAGGGAAGGTAAAAAGCTGGGTCTGGTCAAATGTAGAAGATTTAAAAATGTAAAGGCAGCTAACATTCTCTTTTCAGATGCAGGATAATTTCTAGATCAAGAAGGCCTATAAAACAAAAGAGCATGGAGGTGAAGGCCCAAACAAACTGACTCCCACAGAGATCTGTGGCATTACATTAAATCACAGTAGGTGTGAGCACAGCTTGAGAAAATGCTTGAAGGCGGCTGTCTGGAGTACCGAGGAGGAACTCCCTTTTAAGAAAACCAAGAGTCCTGGCAAGTACTTTCTAGGCTTTTTGATTTCACCAATAAATAACATGAAAAGAATTGTTAACTGACTCTAGTCACCTACTTTTATTTTTTGAAAAAGGATACTAACTCTACAAATTATCATTGCCATTGTTTCATTTTTTTCTACCAGAAAAAAAAAATAAGGTACAGTCTTACAAGTATATGCAATTCTTGAAATTGAAGAATTCAGTTTTATTAAAAAACTGGACATGGTTCTAATTTTTCTCATCTGGTTAGTCACTTTGCCACCAACTAACTGGTTCACAGATCAATGATTTGTAATACTAGAAAACTCTGAAAGGTGTCTAAGATAGTATAATTTATTATATTTAGAGAAATTCTTTTTGGTAGTATTAGTTGCATTATGGCATACAAATATCTCAGACATTATTTATTGAATCGTGTAGGCAGCACATAAAATAAAAAGGCCTGATCTCTACCCTTGAAAGCTAAAGAATATAACATGCACTGATTATTTACACATAAATATTTACAGATAAACATTTACCGGATATGATACAAAGAGAATACTTTAGTACTGAGAGCGTATGGAGGGAGTAACCAGAAAAGGGTGGTGCTCATCAGGGAATAGTCTTGTACCTTTTTAGGAAAAGAAAACTGAAGCACAGGGGTTACAGAGCATCAGGGTAAATAAATGAAAATAAGCCCTGATTATGTGGCCTTTGGGGTCAAATGCCTGTTTTTATTTGATTCTGGTCTCCATGTGTTTTTCTTCAATCTTCAGTGGAGAGTTTGAGGGGTGACCCCGTCTGCTGCACACAACTGGGCCTTGTGTCAGTCTTCCTTGTCCAGTTAGTTTGGCTGGAGGGGCGGGGGGATTCTCACGGGTTTTCAAAGACGCATGTGGGGAACAATCATGCCCAAATCTGTCTCCCACTCTTAATTTTGGTTCTTATGAACTTGTCCAGAGCTTCATGTTTCAAATCTGTCTCCCACTCTTAATTTTGGTTCTTATGAACTTGTCCAGAGCTTCATGTTTCATCTTCATGGAAGATCCCATCCTCCCACCTGGGGATTGATCTCAGGGACATTCTATCACTGGGCTACATCTCCCAACCCTTTAAAATTTTTCATTTTATTTTATTATTATTTTTTAAACTGTGTTCCCTCAGTTGCCCAGGCTGGCCTTGAACTAGTGATTCTCCTGCTCAGCCCTGCCTCCACCCCAGTCACTGGGATTACGGTCGAGTGCCACTATACCCGGGGGCTGAGTTGGGTCTTAAATGTGAAAGGACTTAGGATCTGGTATCTTTTCCGAGTGCTGGAATAACTTTTTTTTTTTTTTTTTTTGTGGTGCTGGGGATTGAACCCAGGGCCTTGTGCTTGTGAGGCAGGCAATCTACCAACTGAGCTATATCCCCAGCCCTGGAATAACTTTTTTTAAAGGCTTCGAAATTTTTTTATCTGTTGATTAATCATTTTTCTTCTAACAGTCAACATTATGAACTGAAAATATTCCTGCTTCCCCTTTCTAAATACTTTTCATGTTACTTCATGAAATGAAGACAAAAACATGAAAAGAACTTGAAGCCATTGTCCAAATAGCTGGTTAAGAAGAGTTTGTAAGGGGGAAAGGGGGAGAGGGAGGGGGAGGGGGGGAGGGGGGAGGAGGAGTTGTTTGGGGGTCTACCAGTAGGTGGCGCTTGTCTCTTCTGAGAAGATTCTTTTTCTCAGCCAAGAATTCCATTGAAATTAAAATCTACGCGGGCGTGCAGTCAATGGAAGTAACATAGATTATGCCATACTTCAAGGCTGAGTCCTTTAAGTCACACGTTCCAGCCTGGTGCCTAGGCCATCACACTGCATTCCTACTCCTTGCTCCGATGTAGATTATTTTCATATTTAACTCACAGCCTCATTTCACCAAGCCAAATCACCTTATAGGGAGGATCAAGTCTTGAGTATAGAGAAAAAATGAAGGCACTAGAGAGTTGGAGCTGAAGCTTCAGGAAATGAGACTATTAGTCTTCTAGCTGGTCTGTCCTTAGGTGACAGATATTCTGTCGTCCCCTATGGCCTGCAAGCCTTGGCCCAGGCTCCCGCGGCAGAACGTGATTTCATTCGCTTGCAAAAAATTCATCAGTTCTATCCCCTACAGGAGCAAAGCAGAAGCATCTCTATAGGACACCTTGCCGGTACCTAGGCTCAGGCTCAAGCTGTGACTTACGGACTTGCAGGGTCACTAGGTTTCTAACCTCTCCTGGCACCGCCTAATTTGGGGCTCAATAGGTCGCAGCCAGGCCCTCTCTCTCATATGACAATGTATTCTGTCCATCATAAAATGACCCTTTTGAAAAGTCCTTTCTGTGTAGCTTTCTACTGTCTCTCAACCATTCTGTCCCAATCGTATTTGCCTATTTGCGCCCCGGGGGCACAGAGTTGAAGAGGGGCGACCCTAGAGGTTAAGTCCAGCTCCACCTCTGATTGCAGGGGTGACTTCGGATAAATTTCTTAACTTCTTCTGTAGATTGAGGGAAGCAATTTTTCCCTCCTTCCCGGTACCAGGGATTGAACCCAGGAGCGCTTTACCAGAGTTACACCGCCAGTTTTTTTTTTTTATTTTGAGACTGGATCTCCTAAATTTCTCAGGTTGACCTCGAACTTGAGATCCTGCTGGATTGGTCTCTGAGTCTCTGGGATTAAAGGCGTGCGCCACCGCGCCCAGCAGGCAAGCAATTTTTCCACTTAAGGGGTTCCTGGATTTAGTGAGAATTTATGTAGACTAGACTACCGCCTGGTTCATTATAAACCCCAAATGCCGGGGCATTTGTGGGCTAAACCCATATGAAAAACTGCGTTTTGGGGGAATTCTGGATCAAACTGCCAGAATAATTCTCCTCTCCAAGATCTCGCTGTATTTCAAATATCATCCATTGCCTCGCCGCTGTTTTCTCAACCCGTTAAGCCTCTAGTACCCCTGAACCTCCTAGGCGGCGGAAAAAAAAAAAAAAAGCCCAGAGGGGCTCGGCGCCTAACTGTAAGTCACCCCGGAGCAGGCGTCCGGCTCCGATTTCGGGGCGGGTTGCCCCGCTCCGCGTGGGGGTAGGCTCGGGCGGGACAGACGGCGTGGTGGAAGGAGGAGGAGAGAGCAGGCGGCGGAGGAGGGGAGAGCCGGCGAGAGGAGGGAGCAGGCGGAGGAGACACATGCGCGCTGCCGCCGCCGCCGCCGCAGTCCTTAGCTTCCCGGGGACAGGAAACCTTCAAGACTGAGCTGCCACTGCCGCCTCCCGGTCCGCGCCCCTTTCCGCACGCCTGATCGCAGCCTCCTCCAGCACTCCCAGCGTCTTTCCGGGGAGTACTGCAGGGACTCAGCCCCGACTACCGTCTCCCCGCCGCCGAAAGCTGTGACCCCCCCGCAGGAGCGGCGGGGAGGGGTGGGGGGCCCGGGAGAAGATGGCGACGCCGGGAAACGAACCCCAACCTTTCGTCCCTGCCCTCTCCGTGGCTACTCTGCATCCACATCATCATCCCCACCACCACCACCAGCACCACGGAGGAACCGGAGCCAGCGGCGGGACCGGTGGCGGCGGCGGGGGCGGCAGCGGGGGCTTCAACCTGCCCTTGAACCGGGGTCTGGAGCGCGCGCTGGAGGAGGCGGCCAACTCCGGGGGCTTGAACCTCAGCGCTAGGAAACTGAAGGAATTTCCCAGGACCGCGGTCCCCGGCCATGACCTCTCGGACACCGTGCAGGCAGGTGAGAGAAGGCCGAGGGGCAGGCAGTAGGTGTGGGGGGCTGGCTGTCTTGCCTTCCCGACGCAGTGACCAGTGTGAGACCTTGCCCACGCTAGGGGTCCATCCTGTGCGGGTTCTCTGGGGTAGGCGCGTGGGCGCAGAGGGTAAGGTGGCCCGCCTCACCCAGCCGTGCGTTGCCAGGAGAGCCGGGATGTGCTCCGCCGCCGAACCCGAGTACGCGGGTCCCGGGCTCTCCACCCTGTGTCTGCAGCGCCAGGGAAGTGGCCGCGGGGCTGGGACTTGCGGGCGTGCACAGTGCGCGGAGTGGAAGTGGGAGGTTTCGAGCGACTGCGCCGGCTTCCTGGGCCGCGAACATGGCCAGGAACCCCAGAGTGTGCAGACGCGTTTTCTCCTGAACCCGGTCAAACCCTCTTTGCATCGAGGCGTCGCCCATCCTGGTGGGGAAAGCCAGACAAAGGTGGCACGCCCTCGTCCGACCCGAGGGCATCGGCGCGCTGCGGCTAGTCCCCCTCGGCGACATCCCGGAGCGGTCCGGCAACTCTGTGCCTCCTGAGAGGAGCTGCCGAGCCTTCCTCTTCCTGCGCCTGTGCGAGGAAGGAGCCGCTGCGATCTTGGTGAATCCTTGTCGGCTGTCGCTTTGGAAGCAATCCACTCCCTCCTGCCTAGCTTTTGGCCCACCGCCCACACATTAAAGTTCCCACCACCCGTACTACGTGGTTCTCAGTAACCCGACCTTTTGCGGGGGCTCTGGAAAGGAAGCATGACATAGTAAAAGAAAAGTAATTAAAGCGAGCCGGTTTTCTTGTGTGAACCCGGCAAGTTGTAACTCGCGCCAATAAGCAGCCAGCTTTTTCAAGTTATGTCATGTGTTGACATATTTCTGAGCCGTCTGCCTTCTCTTTGGTTGTTGGAGTTGTAGGAGCGGGATCCATAAACAGGAAGCAGGGTGGTGGAATAGGATTGGGGCCTTGGGATCTGTTGAGAAGTGACTTGGTTTCCGACCATCCGGTTCCGCTCCCTGGGGGACGGTTTGTATCCTGGCAAGCGACCAGCATTTTCAGGGCAGTGGGTGCCCCATTTTGGAGCCACTGCCCAGACCTCTTGGCTATCGCCTCCTCTTGGCCGAGTGTCAGGCCCCCAGGATCCTGTATGACTTGACCCTCAGGTCAAGATCTACAGTTTTCTCTTATGGAGGAAGAAGGGGGTGGGGCAAGGGAGCAGGCAGTGACTTTTTTGGATGCTAGGTTTCCAGTGCTCTTTTCCTCCTTTTGATTCAATAAACATTTATCGGGGACTTTAACGAGTATTTAGATGGAGTTCTGAGTTCACTGGAGGCTAGAAATACTCTCCAGCGTTACTGAACTTTGTTATTTAGATTTAGGGATAGTCTGGAATGGGCAAGATAGGGAATTTCCAGAGCTGAGCTTTTAGCAGCTGGGGGCTGGCTGCCTTTTCATAGGACCTCTTAGTTTCATCTTCTCAAGTTAGAAGTTATTCCAAGAATTGCTTGAATCATTAACTTAAAAAAAATCTATTGAGTTCTACTTCCCTTCTACCATAGAGTGTACCATTCTATAAAAATTATGGAATGGTTGTGTAGGACTGCAGAAAACACAGCAGGACCAATAATGCTATGGTTTTGTCCAGTTCTGCACAGGGGCTCAGAGTCCTTCCTCTTCTTCAGTTATGCCGATGCTTATTACCAAATTAGGTGAACCTGATGTGTCTGTTGTGTTGGCATTTCTTTGAGAAAACTAGTGCTTTAAATGGGAACCACATCTTTCAGTTATGACCTTGCCATGTGAGGTGGATGCTTAAAAAGGTTCCTTCCTGTTCTCTGCTTGCTTGTGGCCAGCTTAGGCTGTGGGTTTTGCAGGTTTTTAATTATGAATCTTACTTGTGCATATTTAGTGTTTAGAAAATTTGAACTAGTTAAAATTCAGAAGCTTAATATTAATTCCTCATCCAAAAGTACAATGTTATTTGGGGTAGAGGGGCAAAGAGATGTCACCTGAGTTTGTAGGCACTTAATAAAGAGAAAAAAGTAGCCCGTGATTTTATATGAAATTTGAATACCCAAAAGGTATTAAATATTTGCTTTTGCAAAACATATTTGACTCAGTTGAGAAGGTGGGTGTAAACCACATGTATTCTTCTCTTTGTTCTAAATAAATATTTAGTTGGTCACTGTTTCTTATTTGGAAGAGCAAAAAAGCAAAATAAAGTGAGGGTTAAAGTGATTTTCAGTGTGCATGGTATTGACCTTTCCTACATAGGAAGAGTTCTAGTGGAGTTGAAAGTTTGAGTAGTAATATATACAATAAAGACAGTTGTTTCTTCTGGGCTCATAGATTATCTCTTAAATCAAAATGTCATGTAAAGGTTCTTAAAGATATTTTCATAAATTTTTCAAGACAGAGAGTGACAGCAAGCTTTTTCTTTCTGTTAAGTTGTCTTGTGAAAAGTAACTCTTCTGGCAGCCACCTATGCAGAACTGCACTCTTGGGCAATGTAGCATATCTGAACAGTTGAAAACCAAGGTGTAAACACAGAAACACAGGCTGGAACTGCTCAGTAAAAGTCTAAGCTGTCACTCAAGTGCATACACTTTATTCATAGGAAAAAAACTCTCAGGCTCTCACTTTGGGCCCATTAGTTTACTTGTATTTCAAAGTAAGTGTTGTGAGATGCTAGTCTTGTAGCAGATGAGGAGGGGGAAGTGCAGTGGCACAGACGACACTGACCCAGATGGACAAAACCAAAGAGCCACAATTAGCACTTACTGTGTGTACTTTTATGTGCTGAGAACTTTATCTGCATTATCAGTCCTCACTAGCATAGTAATATTTTCTTCTATGAGGCCAAGATGGAGAGAGGTCAAGTCATAGGCTCAACACTACATCCTTGCTTAGAGGCCAGCTAGTGATTTGAATCCTAACAGCCTCATGATCCTGTTTGTTTTTGACAATCTGGTTAAGCAGAGGGAAAGGGTGGAGAGGGACAGAATGTGGGAGGCGTTCTGGAGATTCACTTAACCCCCATCTATTCTGCAAATAGCTAGTGAGCTCTGTGAGTAGTTACAGGGGATACAACAACCACTGAAAGAGAAACCTTGTTCTCCTTCCTATGAAGCTTTTACTCTAGTTGGAGGGAGGGATAAGGAGATGAATTAAGAAATTGATATTGCAGGATGAGTAGGAAGAGTTAAGGATAGAAGTAACATCCTTGCTTCATAGACACATAGGCAATCTATATTGACTTGTTGTAGTCTGTAACAGGGGTACAAGGATGACTACAATAGATAGAAACTGAAGCATAGGATTGGGCCTGATAAAAAGAACAAGATGCCCACCAGTAAAGCATCCTTTTTTTCTATGCTGATTTATTAGGTAGTGTCATTTTGGATGGAGAAATTCCCAAGGGTGTTGGTATGACAAGTAAAGTGAATTGAAAAGAAGAGTAAGAAAAACAAATCTGAGACTGATTGCCTGAAGTTCTAAAACAGAAAAACAAAGTTCTTAGGCTTGGTGTGGGGAACATTCATTGAAAGCTGGTCTTGTTAAGGATGGAAGGTACCATCAGTATTTTTCCCCCTGGTACTGGGAATTGAATGCAGAGTGCTCTACCACTGAGCCACATCCCCAGCCCTATTTATTCATTTATTTATTTATTTTTGAGACAGGGTCTCCCAGCCTAGACCTTGAACTTGCAATTTTCATGCCACAACGTCTGGACTTGCTGGATTACAGGCATGCACCCTCACACGGGCTACTGTCAGTATCTTTGTGAGGCGACTAAGCAAGCAGGAAAGACTATATGGGAAATGAAGAATATGTCCAAGCAGATATATAAAAATGTGGCAAAAAATACTTGTATGAATGTTTTCTTTTATGAGTATGTGGTGCCAGGGATCAAATTCAGAGCCTCCTGCATGCTATGCAAGTGCTTTACCACTGAGCTTTCCTCCCAGCCCTGAATGTGTATTTTTTATGTTCAGGTATGGAGTTCTATAGATGCAAAGGATAAGACAGCAATGCGTTAGAAGCTAATAGTTCCAGGAAGCTTCAGGAGCTACCAAGCAGGTCAAGGTGAATCTCCAAATAGCATTGATAAACACTGTGTAGAGAGTGCAGGGGGGAAAGTCCTTTCTGTGAAGTTGATTAGGAAAGACTTCCAAAGGAGAGGTAGGATTTGGATCAGGTTTTGTTGGATGGGTAGGATTTGGTTAGAAATTCCCATGGACATTCTATTGCTGGAAAAATGGTTCCAAGATGTGGAGTGAATGCCTGTCACTAAGATTCTAAGATTCTGTATAAAAGAAGAGAGGGCCTCTGGTCCCTGGTCATGTCCTCTCAACCTACTCTCACTGGATATTGGAGTATCAGCGCAGGGCTCATATGACCCTTCGAGGACTCTGAAAATGGCTGAGGCCTGGGATTTGTCACCCTGTGGGATTGGCACCCTAGTGCCTGAACTGACTCCCTCAGATGTCTGTAGGATTCAAAGACTTTTCTCTGAGATTTGTGGGTGGCTTATCTGCTGAAGGCTGACTTCCTGTACCCTGCTCTCATCCTCTAGCCACCAAGTCCTTGGATATTAGTACTTTCCTACCATTGGAATTCACATAGGACTTGATAAAGGAATCTATTTTTATAGCATGCTATGTTCTATAATTTTGGTCACAAAGATTTTTCACTATTAAAAATAAGGAAACTTTTTTAAAACCACATGTATGTTCTATGTTCTTTTAAAGATACACCCATTTTTGGATTAATTATGTTCTGTTGAATTAAATGTATTAATTATTGATGTAATTACCAATTTTTGTCATAGTCACTAATCTTCAAAAAAGTATTTGTTAATTATCTGTATTTTATTTTTTCTTTACAAGTATTTTAAATGCCCAGCTATTTGTAAACCTTTAGTTATATCCTTTTCCCCTTCCTATTATAATTTTTTTCTTTTGTTGATTAATTTCTCTCTTGTTAGGGTATAGAGGACTTATAATTTAAAAGCTTTGGAACCACTAAGATTCAGTATGGATAGCGGTTCTGAATCATATCCAATTGTGCTTCCATGTGTTTGTGGAATGGAAAAAAGTCTATACCACCATAACATGCTCCTCTCATTGCTTGTATTGCAGGTTACTTTATCGAAAAGACAAGAGCTTACTTACCATCATGCTTGTAGAATAGTACCATGCATACAATTATCAGCCAGGAAACTTCTGGGGATTTTTGTTTTGTGTCATTTTATAAAAGAGCAGCCTAAGGTTCTGCCCTTCATCATTGAAATGCTTCTGTTGGATAGCTTGTCTTTCAACATCTCATTTAATTTTTGGTAGGGGCATAAATTAGGCCAAAATTTAGTGCATCCTACCTCTTAACAATTTTTGGTTCAGTTACTGACAATTTTTCTTGCATTGTTGAAGCAAATTGAAATTTTCCATGCTGTGGCTTAGTAAGTCTTTGGTATCAATATTTAAGGGTAGATGCCTTTTGAAACCCATGTTGATGTTGATCAATTCAAAAATCTGTTTCCTTTGCCCTTGCTGTCCTGGTGGCTGGGTAGACTTTTTCTTTCCTGTCACTCAACTTCTTCATTGCTTGTTAAGGCAGAAGTGGTCCCTTCTTTGTGTTTACTTTCTTGTCCCCCACCTTTGTGTTCATATATTTATCGTCTTTTTTAAAAAAAATATTTAAGCTAGGCAGTGTTTACTTACTCTTAGTATCTCCCCTTAGTCATTGCCAGCCCCCACCCGCCCTGTGCTGTATTGTCTGTGCTTTTTCTTTCAGAGACAGAGTAAACTCAATGCAGAAATGTTATCAACTCTACCTGAGGTAGTTGTGAGTTCATTAGGCCTTGACACTTGAACTTTGGTCAAATCATGAAAACCTGTTTGTGAGGCTACTTTCCAGATTTTGTTCAACCGTTTTGGAGAATTGAACTTCAGCCTCAGAGAGGTATCAGGCAAAACTGGCTTGGGATTGGTCTACCAATTGGTGAGCTCTTTCAGTTGGCAGGATTAAGACAATAATTGAAAATAAAAATTGTTTATTTTTAAATAAAAAGAGGGCACACCCAAGTTTGGTGTAATATACACCCACTGAGAATCAAATAAGATGTCAAATGATTAACAATCTATTCAATAGAAGGATTTTAAGAACAAGGGGCAAACTTTAGGCTGTTCTTTTATAAACTGGCACAAACCAAAAATTCCCAGAGGTTTCCTGGCCTTTAATTGTATGGTATTTTTCTAGAAGTTTGATTAGTATGCTCTTGCCTTTTCAATAAAGTAGCCTGTAACAGAAGCAATGAGAAGAGCAGGTTATGTTGGTGGAGATTGGTTTTGCCGTGATTATTTTGCAGTGATTATCTGATTGTAAAATTATCATCTATCATAAAAGTTTTCCGGATATAAGATACAAACCCAACTGTATGTACATAGCTGATGCTTTTATTTATGCATTAGTCATAGGAACTCTGGCTTCTGTTGTTATTATCCTTTTGCTATAAGTTTTTTAAGATCAGAATTTTGCTTTACTAGTTTGTGTGTGTGTGTGTGTGTGTGTGTGATGTGAATTGTTTCACAAAGCAAAGATCAAAAAAAAAAAAAATTCCCAAAAAACCAACCAAACAAAACCTGCAAGAAAGGAAAGAGAACAAATAAGTCAGAATTCCAAATAAGACTTTAGGAAAAGTAGGCCTTCCAAAATAGGGTCAAGCATCATCAGTATGCCTGTATTTTTTGTTTTTTTGTTTTGTACTGGGGATTGAACCTAGGAGTGCTCTACCACTAAGCTACATCCCCAACTTTTAAAAATTTTTTTTATTTTATTTTAAAATTCGGGGCTGGGGATATAGCTCAGTTGGTAGAGTGCCTGCCTCACAAGCACAAGGCCCTGGGTTCAATCCCAGCACCACAAAATAAATAAATAAATAAATAAATAAATAAATAAATAAATAAAAATAAAAAAAGTAAAAAAAAAATAAAATAAAATTCAGACACAGGATCTTGTGACATTATTGAGTCTGGCCTTGAACTTGTGATCTTTTTGCCTCTGCCTCCCAAATTGCTGGGATTATAGGCATGTGCCACTATGCCCGGCCTGCCTGTGTTACTCTTCATCTGAATTTAAGAGTTCAGTGATATTGCTCCCATATACTGTAGTAAGAAACAGTACATTTGGAAAACATCTGTTCCCATAAAATAATTCAAAAATAAAGTGATTTTGTTTACATGAACAGAAAGTTGACCAACTGTGAGAATTTGGCTTCTTTTGCTTGTTCCAGCAATGCAAGAGAAGGGAAATGCCTTTTTAGTTGGATTTTTGTGTATGTTCATAGTTTTTCCCAACTACATCCCCCTTTATTGTTAGTGATGGAGGATGTAGTTGGGAGAAAAATAAGCCAAAAATGAAATCGGAGAGTAGCAATATGTTTGATTCTCACAATAGTACTTTTTATCTTTTAAAATTTTTTATTTGTTTTAATTAGTCATACATGACAGTAGAATGCATTTGTGCACTTTTCTATATCATACATACGTGGGGTATAATTTCTCATTTTTCTTATTGTACGTGTTGTAGAATCACACTGGTCATGCAGTCATATATGTACATAAGGAAATAATGTCTGTTTCTTTCAACTCTCCTTCCTATCCTGCTTTTTTTCTTAATAAGAAATTATTGTTCCTGTGTTCATACATTTTGAAGCAGAGGCAGCTCAACCTGCTCTACCTGAAATTCTTATAGAACATTTATACATCACAGAGGGTATGTGACTTGATTGTGGGGTCTTCCTGATGTTTGTTTTTCTTCCTCCTGCTGTTTCCCTCTGTCCCTCTGCTGGAAGGGACCTCAGGAGGGTGTGAGAGGAAACAGGGTGGGAGGCCCCCCAGTTTAGTGATTCCTGAATTTCCTCTTCACTGTTCTTGACAAATGTACAGAGAAAGGCCTCTATCTTAGTTTTTCTAATCCTCTGGCTTCCCACCTGGCCTTGCTTTTGACAGCTGACCCCTGCAGGATAACATACACAGTTTTGCTACAAGATGTGTTCCCCTAGTATTCTTCCCTGTTTTTGATGTGTATGCCATATAGGATGAGGAACAGCATCACCATGTCCCACCTGGTTCAGTTAGCTTAGCCCTGATATAACTCACTTTATCTCTGTAGACAACAATGTACGTTCCCCAGGTTTGAGATTTTTCCTCCTTCCCTGGCCTATGAGATTTCCTCATTTTCCTGATTTTTGTATTTTCTTTCATGTCTGGCACAGGAATTGCTAGATGGGCCTCGGTGCTTACCCTTCTCTTTCTGCCCTTAATTCAAAGATAGCACCACTGTCAGACTATCTGACTGGCCTTCCTTAGACTGTCTTTATTTTGCTTTTCCAGCTCACTTGCCTCCTGTCCTCACTCCTCACTACTCTGTCAGATTCCGCTTACCTCCTTCTCATTTCATCCTCTCCATGCCTGCTCAAAACAAACAGCCTCCCTGCCAGCCTCGCCTTCACATCTCAGCATTTGAATCATGCATAGCCTTAAGGCATCTGTATTATTTTCGCTGTGACCTTCTTCTTTTGGGTCAGTAGTCTTTCCTCATCCATGGTTTTAGTTATTTATGGTTTCAGTTACCTGCAGACATCTGTAGTCCAAAAATATTAAATGGAAAATTCCAGAAATAAACAGTTCATAAGTTTCAAATTATGAGCTATTCTGAGTAGTGTGATGAACTCTAGTGCCGTTCTGCTCCATCCCACTGGGACTGAATCATCTTTTTGTGCAGAGTTTCCATGATCTATATGCTACCCACCCATTAGTCACTTAGTGGCCCTCTTGGTTATCAAATGGACTGATGCAGCATGCCAGTGCTTGTGTTCAAGTAACTCTTATGTGGTAGCCTAATGCAACAGCCCAGTGCCTGTCATTCATTTCACTTCATCTCATCAGATAGGCATTGTGCCATCTCACTTCATCACAAGAAGAGTGAATACTACATGCAGATATTTTTTAGAGAGACTAGAGAGAACCACATTTGCATAATTTTTATTACAGTATGTTGTTATAATTTTCCTATTTTATTATTATTAATTTTTCTTTATTTTAGTTGTAGATGGACATAACACCTACTTATTTATTTATTTATTTATTTGTTTATATGTGGTGCTGAGGATCGAACCCCATGCCTCATACATGCAAGGCAAGTGCTCTAGCACTGAGCTACAACCCCAGCCCTATTGTTAATTTCTTACTGTACTTAATTTATAAATTAAACTTTATCATAGGCATGTGTGCATAGGAAAGAAAGCATAGAATATGTAGGGTTCAGTACCATTCATGTTTTCAGGCATCTGCAGAGGTGTTGGGACACAACCCCCTCAGGAAAGGAAAAACCAGTGTACTTTCCCCAGGTTTGTGCTTTTTCCTCTCCCTGGCCTGTGAGATTTGTCTTATTTCCCTTATTTTTGTATTTTCCTTCCATGTTTGGCACAGGAATTGCTAGATGGGCCTCGGAGCTTATCCTTTCCTCTTTCTTTCCTTAATCTCTGTGCTTTCCATCCATTGTCCATTATCTTGGCTGGAGCCTTCCCCTCTCCCCTCTTTGTGCACATTTAGCTCTGCTGTTCCCCTGATGCTGACCTTATTTCTCAGCCGGTGTCTTTTTACTTCTCAGCGTCACTAGGGCCACCTTGATAGCACACCATGTGTCCGTATGTGGCCTTTCCTCTGTGTGCACACATCCTTGGTGTCTCACTGTGAGTCCAAGTACCCTCTGGGGTTCATCCAGATGACCTAATGTAACCTCTTTAAAGACTCTGTCTCCAAGTACAGTTGCACTCTGAGGTATTGGAGGTTAGGGCTTTCAGGTGAATTTTGGGTGGTCGCAATTCAGCCCACAATACCTTCTTGCTCACCCCCATGTAGCTGCTGCTCTCTCCCCTTCCTGGGTAAATTGACCTTGGACCTGTACAAGGCTGACCTTAATGCCGCCCTTCTGGGAGGCTGGGGACTAAGCCCTCCTCATTCACCATCTGCTGTGGTTTGGATATGGCTTGAATGTGTCCCCCAAAGGCTCACACTGGAAGTGTGGTCCCAGTGTGGTGATGTTGAGAGGTGGTGGAACCTTCACGAAGTTTAAGCCCTCTTTGAGAGCAACACTTTCAGAACAGATTTTTGTTCATGTGGGACCCCTGTTCATTCTGGAGACATTGAGTTTTTACAAAATGAGGCTGCTCCATGAACTTGGTTGCTTCTGCGTGCAGCCGCTTCCTTTTGTGCTTCTCTGCCATATTGTGACACAGCCAAGAGGGCTCTCACCAGAGGCTGACCCAATGGGACTGCCTGATCTTGGAATTCCAGCCTCCAAAACTGTGAGATTAACAAACCTCTATTCTTTTTAAAGTGCTCAGGTATTTTGCAGCAGAAAATGGGACTAACACACCATCCCTTCCTCAGGACGTAGATAGCACTCTCTCCAACTCTCACCTCAGCCTTTGGTTAGAGTCTTAATAAATGCTGTTGAGCACTTGAACGTGCTGTACAATGAGGGAAGAGCCACATTAACATATTAAAAATGGATAGCTCCAGCTTACTTGGGTCCTCCTCCCATTCCTCATGGATTTAGAATCTTCCTTTGGTGATTGATAAGTCTCTAGAGTCATTTTCTCTCGGTTTTGGTGAGGTCGCTTCTCATCAACACGGAGGAGTGTTTGGTAAGCACTGTGACTTCCAACTGTGAGTTGTCATGAGTTCTGAAGGAGAAGGGCAGGGCTTCCATGTATCACATAGCAAATAAAGAAATTAGCAAATAAAAGCTGCTTGACATTCTTTGAGCATGAATCATAGGTCAGGATCTAATGCCTAATTAAAAAGTAGAGTTTTAGTTTTAACTAAATTTGGTGAGGATTAAAGGTATAATACATTTGAAAGTAGTTTTCACTTTTAAGTATTTCTGTGAACAGTGTCATTTTCAGATCAAGCCTTTCAGCCCTTAGCCAAAGGAACCTTCTTGCGTCTTTTTTCCCCAGTATAACTTAGTGTTTAAAAATTGGTTCTTTTGAGCCTCAAAGACTTGGGTCCAAGTCTGGGCTTTGTCACTTACAAGAGTATCACTTTGGCATCTTCAAATTAGGGATAATAATAGTATGATTTATAGAGATTTGGGGGGCCAGGGGGTTGGGGATATAGCTCAGTTGGTAGAGTGCCTGCCTTGCAAGCACAAGGCCCTGGGTTT
This sequence comes from Glaucomys volans, assembly GCA_020662805.1. Lineage (NCBI taxonomy): Eukaryota > Metazoa > Chordata > Mammalia > Rodentia > Sciuridae > Glaucomys > Glaucomys volans. The sequence goes on along the minus strand of JAJEJO010005511.1, from coordinate 341,944 downwards.
AATCCCCGGCACCGCCCCCCCAAAAAAAAGAGATTTGGGGGGCCAAAGATTATATATAACAACAGAAGACATGATCAAGTGCTTTCTTGGTGGCACCTGGTCTTGCTTCAAGTGATTTATATGTAAATATATGTACTATACATGTTATGTCATTTATTGCTTATTACGTACTCTGTTTTAACCATAGTAGGTGTTGAATAACTCCTAGCCCTGCCTTTCTGTTGGGGTTTGAAAAGGGAGTTTAGAACCTAGAAACCATCCATTCATAGCTCTCCCTCATTTAGTTGCTGAGCACACTGAGGCTCAGAGAGCTTATTCAGTTGGCCAAGGTCACACAGCAGGATGGGGTAGGGTGGGTGCCAAAGCCAAGGCAGAGTCTCATGGGCTCATATTAAAGGGCTGCATCTCTGAAACTGGAGTCTATTCCCCACACCATACACTTCTTAGGTCAGACCCACCCACACCAGCCTTGCAGCAGGCCCCAAAGAATGGAAAATGCTCTGTAACCTTTAATAACATATGGTCCAAAGCTGGGGAGAATAAGACATGCGACTAACAGAGGTTACAGATTAAACGTGTTAGTTCAGGCTTTTACTGCCTGTGGTTTGGGGGACATGCATAGTCTCCTTGTAAATTGGATTCCAAGCACTAAACAGTCATGTTGGACAGCCCCTGACTCACAATCCAGAGGCCATGGAAGGTCTTTCAGAGTGATCTTGTGTTTTAAAACTGGGAAGACATTTTCCTGTGGAAACAATGTAGGAACCAGTGATTGGGTTCTTTTGCCAACCCAGGAAGGCCTGTTCAGCCCTAGCAGACACGGGCCTTTGTGTTAATGGTTGGTTTCTTATTGTTTCTTTGGAAAATGTGGCCTCAGTTCTGACATGATACTCTGAATCTGGAGAAGTGGGCTTCTGTCCCTGGAGACTTAAATTCTTTCCCTTCTGACCATTTTCACCAGGAGCCAGAGGGGCCTGACCCCTCTCCCAGGCTGCTTGATCTGTGGGTCCAGCAGCTGGGTGTCCCTCCACACTGGTGTTGAGAGCCAGGATTGGCACAAGTCAGGAGTCCGCAGAGGTCAGGTCTGGAGTCTGAGAGACCACTGTGCAGGGAGGAGCAGGGCTGAGAGCCATCCACCTGAGGGGGACAGCTGGGATTTAGACACTTCCTGAGTTAATTTTTTGCTTCTTATTTTATTTCCCAATTATTAATTTTATAATTGGAAGGAAGTTATTGCATCTCTCAGAAGCTCAGGTTTATAATTTGATAAAACCAAAAATGCTCTTTACCCCTTGAGTAAATCAACTTGTGTTGATTTACAAAGTAATGTGCAGGACCCTGAGCAGGTCTGGTCCACAGTGAGGGACCTACTGAAGCCTCATTTTGTTGTTGATGCCCACAGGGTGATGTGGCATGGTTTTCTTCAATCAAATAAAAAGTGGGAAGTTGTTAGCATATCATTAGTGTGGAGGCTAAGAGCATAGACTGTGGTTGGGGCTTTGTGCTGGCTTTTCCAGATCATGGGTAGTCCTTCCCTTCACTGGGCCTCGGTTTCCTCGTCATAAAATGGGGGTAGTAATCTTAGGATTATTGTGTGAAGGAAATGAAAGACTATATGTGTCAAGTGCTCAGGTCACTGCCTGGCACTGATTTTGCCACTATTCTGAGACTGCATATTTTTAGAAAAGATATTCAATCTTATAAGGCACAGGAAGATTAACTTCCTGGTAATATTGTGACTTTTTAATCAAATAATCTCAATATCCAGAAAGCTTGGGCGTGTGTGCTGTGTGTGTGGGGGGGGGACTTGTTTCTATTATTTTGACAGTCTTGGGAGGATCTTGGGATCCCGAGGGGAACAAATCTGATAGAGAAGAATGAGTTCAGGATTCTCACAGTGGAGGATGGGGAGCCGCATTCCTGGGCCGCATTAGGTATTTAGGTGGAAGGTCTGGCTGGCTTTCATTTTGTCCTCGGGCTTGGAGGGATGGGGAGGAGGGCTGGGTGGGTTTTCAGAGGAGCACTTGGGGTGCATCTTTACACATTCTGATGGAGTCCTGCAGTTGATCAAAAAGCTCCTCCAGATTGGAAGAAAAGACATTGATCATTTTTTTGTACTCTTGACAAAAACCAATTTGAGAGTCTTTTTAAGTTGTTAGCAACCTCTCTGGGGATGTACATCCAATGCTTCTGTAAGAAGTGAAGACATGCCTATGAGGAGGTAGAGATTCGGGAGTAAAAACAAAGATCCAAATCTGTCTCTTTCTTTGTTTTACTGGTAACTGGCTTTTATTTTGAGATTTAATCAGAAGATATTTCATTAAAAACCTTGTAATCCTTCAGCATCATCCTGAAGATACTATAAGGAAAAGGAAAGAGGCTATCCATTTGTTGAGCAGCATCACCCCTAGGTTCAGGGTCCCTCAGAGCGATTCCTTGTTCAGTCCCCAAATTACCCTTGAGAGGTCAGCAGTGCCGATGTCACTGAGAAGGGAACCTAGCAGCTGGGCAATCCGACTGCATCTGCGTTACCAGTAAAGAGGGGTTCAGAATTGGAACCTGAACTCTCAAGAAGAGCCAGGGTCCCCGCTGTTTTATGGGGCACTAAATATTTAGAGCCAGATGAACAGAATAGAGAAGATTTTGAGACTCAAGCACAGAGCATTTTGACAGCTGGTTCTCAGGGTGGCACAGAGATTTGGGGTTCACTCCAGAATAAGACCCAGATTCCTGACTCATGTGATTCCCCACACTAAACTGAAGGTGAGCAGAGGACCCAGGTGTCTATCTTGGAAATTCCAGGTGTGATCTTCACCTGTTTGTAATGGTCAGCTGTCAGCTCCATTTCTAAGAATTGTGTTTTATTTTGTCCTTTTATTTTAATTGGTGCATCGTAGTTGTACATAATGGTGGGATTTGTTACATACTCATGCATGCATACAATACAACAATACAGCTCCCTCTATGTCCCCTTTCTTTCCTCTCTTCTTCTTGCTTCCTTTCCTCCACTCTGCACTCTGCAGATCTTCCTTCTATTTTCATAGGCTCCCCACTATCTTTCTTTTCTTTTTTCCTTTCTAGCTTCCACATAAGAGAAAGCATGCAATTCTTTCCTTCACATAATGTTCTCAAGTTCCATCCATTTTCCTGCAGATGACATAATTTCATTTTTTAATGACCGAATAAAACTCTATTGTGTATGTATATCACATTTTCTTTTTCCAATCAAGGTGATGGACACCTGGGCTGCTTCCATAGTTTGGCTATTGTGAGTTGTGCTGTTATAAACAAGGTTATGCATGTATTTCTGTAGCATGATGACTTTGATTCTTTAGGATAAATAGACCAGGAGTGGCATAGGTGGGTGCTATGGTGGTTCCCTGCCTAATCTTTTGAGGAACTTGCATGCTGATTTCCATAGTGGTGGTACTAATTTACAGTTCCACCAACAATGTAAGTCCTTCCTTTTCTCCACATCCTCTCCAGCATTTATTATTGTTCATATCCAAGAAATGTGTTAAAGTAAGTAACTGTTGTTAATTTAAGAAATTCTTCAAGATGTCTATTTAAAAACGTAGAAATGTATTTAGGTTTTAATTTGGTGCAAACTTTTCTTATTGGACTTTATAATATATTACCTCATTGAACAATTCATTGACATTTTACTAAATTTAATTGTCTCCAATGAGAAATTCACAGTGGTTGGGTAAAAGACCAAGTTTTCTTTCTCAAACATTCTCTTTGTAATACAAGCGCTGGCTTTCTAAAAGCTGTTTTATGTAGTAAGAATCATTGATTTCATTTCTAAAAATGTTTTATTCAGTACATTAATATTCTTTTAAAATCTTACAAATGAAATAGCAGGTCAGCAGAAGAGTATGCAAATGATGGCTAAAATTCAAAATCTTTTTGGTAGTATGCAATTTGAATCTAATTTACAGGAATCTGCTTGTGCAATTGAAGGTAAATAGATCTCTCTTTATGTATTTCCCTGAGAGGTGTGGATAATATCTCTCCATGCAATTTAAAGCATTGATGTGTGTGTGTGTGTGTGTGTGTGTGTGTGTGTGTTTGTGTTTCCTTTAGGAAGCCTGGATAAATCCAAATGGTTTTAGTTGCATTTGTCATTCCAGTAGTTTTACACTTCGTTCAGATATTTACAATTAATGCTTTCTTTTATCTGTGCAGTATTTTAAAGGATGCTACACTGTAACTTTATGCATGTGAATTTCCTAAATCTGATCTGCTTTATAAAACTCAGTGGGCAGCTGTGAAGACATGCTTTTGTCCTACCCGTCCCGCCACCCCTCCAAGCTCCTTCCTTGGAATCAGTATGTTAATGAAGGCCAAGTGTCTCAATATGACATTTGCTCAGTGGGAGTGCAGAGGTAATATGCCCTAATAGAGCCCTTAATGTAGGCCTCCGAGGCTGAGTGACAAAGACAGTGGAACCCAGCTAAGAGCTTTCACAAGCAGGCAGCCTCAGTCTGTCTGGAGTGCTTTCATGGTTCCAGTGTGTGTTTTCTCCGTGTCCCTGTGTATCAGACCCCTTCTTTCCTTCTGCAGCCTGTTTGTAACCTCAGAACACCACATGGTAGATTGAATTGGATGAGCTCCATCACCCTGGATAAAAGACACCAGCTTGCCGTGCCACTGCTTTGCTAAGTCCATGCCACACTCTTTTTGTTTTGGGAGAACATGAGGTGATTGTGGACATCGCCAGAGGTGCTCTTGGAGGATGCTTATAGTAATGTTGATCCTCAGTCCAGGTTGTCGTGGGCATTCTGGGTTTATACTCCTTCTCATGGCTTAATAAATATTAGCACCCCCTTTTAACACATTCCAGTTTCTATGACATTATATGGTCATCCCACACATATAGGGGCATGGCAGATGGTTGATACCATTTTTTTTCTTTAATTGGTGCTGGGGGTTGAACCAGAGGTGCTCTACCACTGAGCTATATTCCTAGCTCTTTTGGTTTTTATTTTTTATTTTGAGGCAGGGTCTCACTGAGTTGCCCAGACTGGTCTTAAATTCATGATCCTCGTCCCTCAGCCTCCTGAGTCACTGGGATTACAGGTGTGTATCATGGTACATGGCTAGATACCATCTTTTAAAAATAAATAGAAATGGAAACAGGTGAAGTGGCTTGCCCATGTCCCTCAGCCAGTTTTGTCAGATCAGGTCCACAATTGGACTAGCATATCCTGGTCATCTTTGTCAGTTGCTCAGAGTGCTGTCATTTGAAGGAATTACAGTACTTAGTTGATATCTCTCATTTTCATGCCAAGAAAGGTCTCATTAAGGTCTTTGGCATTTATTTTGAATTTTAGCTGGCAAAATATAGCATTCATTTTTAAATCATGAAATATCAAATACACAGAGAGGAATCTACACACCCTGTAGACATGATTTAAATAATGACAATAAAGCAGACATAGTGACAGAAAATAGCTGGGATTGGAGGTGGGGAGGCGATCACCCGGATAAAGGGTGTGGGAATGATGGCAGTGCTCCTTGCCATGACGAGTAGACAGGTACATGCATCTGTCACAACGCCATGCTTCAGATGGGTGCATTTTATTGTATGGAAATCAGACCTTGAGAAAATGCTCTAAAATACACCTATGTATGCACTATCCAGCTTAAAAAATAGAACCTTTTCAATACCCTTTTTAGCTCTGTGTCTGTTACTGAATTCCAATTGGCAAGCTAGGGTTTTTTCTTTTCTTTTTTAAAATTAGTGCTTGATAATTATAAGTAATAGTGGAATTCATTGTTTCCTGTTGTTTATGCAAACAATGTAACAATATAATTTGGTCAGTTTCATTCCGTAGCACCTCCCTTTCCCATCCTCTCCTTTTCATTCTTTCTACTAGTCTCCCTTCTATTTTTATGAGACATCCCATCCCACAAACATTTTTCTCTCTAGCTTCCACATAGGTGAGAAAACTGGACCCTTGATTTTCTGAGTTTGACTTATTTTGATTCACATGATGCTTTCAAGTTCCATTCATTTTTCTACAAATGGCATAATTTCATTCTTTATGGCTGAATAAAATGCCATTGTAGATGTATTCCACATTTTCTTTACACATTCATCCACTGACAGATACCTTGGCTGGGTTCATAATCTGGCTATTGTGAATTGCACTGCTATAACCTGGTTATGCATTTATCACTACAGGATGCTGATTTTAGTTCTTTTGGATAAATATCGAGGAGCAGCATAGCTGGGTCATGTTGTGGTTCCATTCCTAGTCTTTTGAGGAACTTCCATACTGATTTCCATGGTGGTTGTACTAATTTACATTCCCACAAGCAGTGCACAAATGTTCCTTTTTCTCCACATTCTCTCCAGCATTTATTATTTGTATTTTTGATGACTACCATTCTAAGTGGAGTGAGATGAAATTGCAGTGTAGTTTTGATTTGCATTTCCCTGATTGCTAAAGATGTTAAACATTTTTTCATATATTTTTTGGCCATTTGAATTTCTTCTTTTGAGAAGTATTTGTTTAGTTCATTTGCCCATTTATTGATTGGGCTACGATTTTTTTGGTGGTAATATTTTTGAGTTCTTTATATATTCTGGATCTTAATCCTCAATCCCAAGCGCAGCTGGTAAAGATTTTCTCCTGTTTCCTAGGTTATCTCTTTACACTCTTGTTTCCTTTGCTGTACAGAAACTTTTTAATTTGATGCCATCTCATTTGCAAATTCTTGGTCTTATTTTCTGAGCATTAGGAGTTCTTTAATGATGTCGTTGCCTGTGCCTCTATGATGGATTGTTGACTGCACATTTTTCTCGTAGCATTTGCCAAGTTTCTGGTCCAATTCCTAGGTCCTCGATCCATTTTGAGTTGACTTTTGTGCAGGGTAAGAGTTTTATTCTTCCTACTATGGATAACCAATTTTCCCAGCACCATTTTTTAAAAATTCTCTTTTCGCCAGTGTGTGGCAAGCTGTTTTAAAATACAGGATAACTGGAGCTTATGGCCGAATCAATACCCACTTTTTAAAAGACAGATATTTCTGTTTCAGTGGACAGGTTCTTTGATGTCATTTTCTTCTATTTGAAGTATCTTATTAATGTTCTTTATGTAATCTTAACTCATAAAATATTCCAATTTTGTTTATAACAAGTGACATTTTATTTTATTGTTAGAAAACACTGATGCTGAGCCAAGTTTCCCAGGAACACTGGCATGATGTTAGCTAACCACGTCCAAAGTATCCATTGAATGCCAGGCACTGCAGATATGATCTCACATTCCCCTCCGCAGCCTTAAATTTCCTCACGTGTGGACTAAGGCTCACAGGTGCTAGGTAACTTGCTCAGGGTCCCCCTGGAGGAGTGGAGTAGTCAGCTTTTGAACCCCAGTTCTCTGACTCTGAAATGTGAACCTCCTTGTCCACCACGTGCCTGTCAATGTGAACTGTCTTTTGCTGGGGAAAGTGGAACACGCTGACGAGCTTCCCAGGTTGTGTCCTGGAACCTGGGATCCTAACGGCCTATCACTTCTACCTTCTCAAGCTGTGATCCTGCGCCCTTCCTGCTCAGGCCCCTCCCTGGGCTTTCTCCTGCCTGCCCACCCAGGCTCAGCTGCATTCGAAGGAGCTCTGGTGCCTCTGGAATCTGACTCCACCCTGCTTATCCTATTGGGGTTTCCTCTTGCCTTCCTCAAAGGCCTCTGTGGCTCCAGCTGCCTTTTCTTTAGTGTCCCCATTGTTCCAGGTTAAGTGCCTCCACTTTGCCTTGAAGGTGTCTTTTCTCCTAACTCCCCCCCCTTCTTTAGTCCCTGTCAGTCATCTCAAATTCTCAGCTCCTGATCCTTCTGCAATGCCCCCAGCCCCAGCCTCTCCCACCCTTCACCTCCATCTTGTGGTCTGTAACAGGCAGTTTATAGTGATTGAGTTCACCCTTGCTGCATCTTGAATTTCATGTCTTCCTTCTCCAATTAGTAGTAGTAGTAGCAATAATATAATAATAACTTCATTGGTTGAGTAAGATATTGTAGTCTCCACTTTATGTGACTTATCTCATTTAATCCCTAAAATAATCTTAGGAGGCAACTACATCTTTTTCTCCCCATTTTCAAGATTGGAAAATTGAGGCTCAGAGAGAAATGCCCAAGATCAGATAGCTACCAAGTGTTTGACTCCTCTGCCGACTGCAAACTCCTCGATGGAGCCTGAGGGAAGGGAGACTGACCTCTGTTGAGCCTTCCCTACGCTGTGCTGGGGGTGGTTAGCGTGTGCTCTCCTGGGATCCTTGCCCTCATATTCAGTTAGATACCATGGTCTCCAAAAACCTGCAGCTCTGTTTAAATAATTAAGTCAAGGTCACAGAGCTGATAAGTGGAGAGATCCAAATTAAATCAGACCCTCTGTCCCCAGGGATGCTTTCTCTTTAGGCAGGATAAGTCTTTTCGTGGCCCAGCCTGGGCTGGATATTAGTCAGACTTTTCAATTAGTTATAGGTTGGTTGCAAAAACAAAACAAAAACACAACAGTCTTTTTTTATTCTACTGGAAGCATGCGCCTGGAAGGCATATTTCAGCAGGGAAGTGTAGAGCCCATAAGGAGAATTAGTTTTAGAAGGGACGATGTAGAAGTAGACAGGGTTCCACAGGTAGTTGGTGTGCATGGCGGTCACAGAATTTCTTGGTTTGTCTTTGGAGAGAATCACTTTTACTTTCACTATAGTGGAGGAGTGTCTAAAATTAAAGAAGAAAAGAGAAGGTGACTTCATATCCTGGGTCAGATTGTCCAGCAGCTGCATTGTTAGCCGAGAACCCTTGGCCAGTGTCCCTCCCTGCCCCTCTTTCTGCCTGCCCTTCTCAGGTACAGAAGTGAAAGGTAACAGCTGGTCGTGCTGGGCCTTTCCACTGGTGGATTTGTACCCCACTGCCATTCACCCTAGAGCTCACCCTTCAGGGTAATTTATCATTAAAAAACCCCACACCTAACAAAGAAATAAATAAGTAAATAAGGGAACTCCTTTATGTTCCAAAAATATGTTTGAATTTTGGTGATCAAAACACCAAATCACCACTCTTAACTGCCTGTGCATCTTGCAGGGGACGCTTCCTGGCTGTAAATACAGGTTACCTGGCACAGTGAAAGGACAGGTCTGCTTCAGGAGTCACTCCTGGGCCTGGAATTTGTCCTCCACTTTCATATCCTGGGTCAGATTGAATGGCAGTGGGGTACAAATCCACCAGTGGAAAGGCCCAGCATGACCAGCTGTTACCTTTCACTTCTGACCCAGGGTCTCATTTTCATCAGAAGGGTGTTTCTCTGGAGGCCGCTGTTTGCCAAGGGAACCGTTGGCAGTGGTATTTGCAGTGATGGATGTTAGCATGACAGCAGAGATTCAGGGGACGGTGGGCACCAGCCCTGTCTCTGCACAGTGTCTTTGTGCTCTCAGGACCTGCACAGGAGTTGGCCGTGTGCTGTGTGTTTCTCAAAGTTGGCCAGGCCTGTCATTTCCAAAGGCTGTGAGGCTTTCCAGAATGTGCTGGATGTGAAAGCTGTCCCAGGGTGGAATGCCCATGTGCTGCAGTCACTGTGTCTTTATGTGATGGCTCCCATGCCTTTCTCGCTGTGACAGCCATGGGGATTAAGATAGCATAGCTGTTTGAAGTGTGGGCTTGGAGTCTAACAGATGAAGATCAAACTCTGGCCCTGCCACTTGGATGACACTGTCGGGTGACTTGGCACAATTCATACACCCCTCGGAGCCTCTAATGTCTTATCTGTAAAGTGAAAGTCATGAACATTTTATGGAATTGCAGTGATGAAGAAAGTAACAAATTTTAAGTACCCAACCCTTGACTTTGTGTGTGTGTGTGTGTGTGTGTGTGTGTGTAGGACATTGCCAGTGGCTGTGTTTTGAGCTGTGATGCCCACACAGCGAGAGCTGTTTTTAGACAGGGAGGGGCTCCTCACTGTTCCCAACTCCCACCTATGGTGGGGACCTGCATCTGCCTATGTCACTAGTCTGGGACCATATCTCTTGGCTGGTACAGCTGTTTCCATGTCCCTTGATCTGCCAGCAAGGGTGAGGCCACTCCCTATAGGCTTCCTCCTCCTTGCATCCCCATCCCAGGCAGTGCCTGAGGACTTCCTGTCCTGGTGTCCACCCAGTCTGGAGCTTGGGTTCTGTTCCGGGCTGCCTGAGATATAGTGTAGGCCCTCTGAAGCTGTCATCCTCTCATCAGATACATTGATCTTACATGAACCTCCTGGGACTTACTGCAACACTTCTTTAAACTCCGTGACTTTAATTTTTGATGGCAAAAATTAAATTTTGACTTCAATTTTTGACAGCACCCTATCATGTGTCATGGTGGTTTAACTCTTTATAAAATATAAAATGGGTGAGTAGAGGAGAGAGAGAGAGAGAGAGAGAGAGAGAGAGAGAGAAAGTACATGCTGATTGGGAAGTAGGTTAATCCCAAAAGTTAATCCAAAAGCAAATTCTGCATCTGTAATATGAATACTTCAGAGTGATGATTCTTAAGAGAGAGGAAGGGTAGAGTTTGGAAAAAAATGTTTATAAGCATTATTTTCATTATATTGACTAATGGCTAATGCTGAACACAAAGTCTCCAACTTGCAGAGTCGTGCAGAAGGTAGAGTGGGGAGTGAGACATTGCACAGGCTTCAAAGACTTTAAAGTTCTGAATCCACACTCCACATTTTATTAACCCAGAGCTATGTTATTTCATTCATTGATTCCATCCATTCATTCATCCAACAGGTATTTATTATCCAGCATATGTAAGCTCCTTGTGCGCTGCTTCTTCCGCACCGCCTATTTCTGGCTGTGATAAGGGTGGCCGCATGCTCAGTGGCTTGGAACACCTTGCCTGGGCCATCATTCCTGCAAGGGACCTTGGGCAAGTTGCATGACCTCTCTAATCTGGTTTCCTCATTTGTAAAGTGGCAGTGGCCCCTACCTCAGAAGGCTTCGGGGGGTTGCAGGCAGTGCAGAGCAGTGCCTGGTGCATGAGAGACACTCAGTAAACGTGAGCTGTTATTTCTTCATGATTATTCTCCCCTTCCATCACTGAATGCTGAGGGAAACCTTGGTTTTCCTTTTCTCTTGTTTCTAGGATGCCCAATTCTTAGGACAGGGTCTGGCCTATCGTAGGAATTAGTACATATTTGCATAATAAATGCATAAACAAATGGATGGACAAATGAATGCCAGATTCAGTGCAGGATGTTCTGTAGACACCAGGGACCAAAACCTGGGGTCTGCCGTAATGGAGCAGCCAGGTAGTCTTGTGGAAGGGAGTGATAGATCGACTGATAAACAGGACAGGTTTTCCCTTCATGCATTTGAAGACTTAAAATAATTGTGTTCCCTCCCTAACTCTTTAAAGTATTTCCATCTCAGTTATTCTCTCTTCAAACATATGAACTATTATGTTCATGTCTGAGTCTCTTGAAAAGGAAGGTGACCACCAAGGCCAAATGTTTTCTCTGATATGTGGATGCTAATTCACAATAAGGTGGGGGAGAATAGAGGTGTTTTGGGATAGAAGGAGGGGAGTGAAGGGAGGAGAGGGGGCATAGGAGTAGCAAGGATTGTAGAATGAATCATACATTATCACCCATGTGCATATATGATTACATGACCTGTGTCATCATGTACAACCAGACGAATGAGAAGTTATACTCCACGTGCATTCTACTGTCATGCACAACTAATCAGAACAAATTTCTAAACATTTAAAAAAATTAAAAAGGAAGGTAAACTAATTAATGATTCAAGAGGTCCTTAAAATTTAAAACTGTAGCTTAAAACTAATTATGAAGCACTCATTTACTTTTGGTTACCTGAGGTTAATTTGTATTTTGGGAGGTTTTTGGTTTGTTTGTTTGTTTGGTGTATGCCTGTTTATTGGTTTTTCTTAATCTTTTCCTTATCTGTCCAAATAATTTTTTTTTTTTGGCAGCAGTAATAGTACAGATTCTGCTTTGTCTTAGTCTTTGGATAGGTTTAAATGAAATATTTACCAGTACACTCTGGACACTTTGAATAGCAATATCCATTCTCTTGTCCAATGGACAGTGAGATAAATGAAAAAAATCAGACCAAAATATGCCAGATGGATAAGAACCACCTCTTTTAATAGGTGGAACTCCGTGTTAGGGTCCATTCTTCTTTCCATTCCTGTTCTACCAGGTTCTGTTCCACCAAAGAGCTGCTGGAAGAATAATGTGCTACTGATTCCTGCCCCTGTCATCAGCATGAACAGTGGTGGCTTCTGAAGTCAGTAAATTTTTTTTTAGATGTAGAGATTAAGCTCAGCTATGCACCCCAAACGTCGATGAAGACAATCCATTGTATGCTTAGATTCCCGGCACCACAAGACGTCTGCATGGTTATCTAAATGAGAACTCTTACTGTAGTTTGCTTTGGTTGTAGACCTGGGCTCAGGAGGCTTTGCTTTGCTTGTGTTAAGTCCACAAATGATTCTCTTTCCAAGTTGAAGGACATATTGCACTACAGCCTAAATCTGCAACACTAAAAGCTGCAGGCGTGAGTGGGTATATGTGTGCTTGTGGTGAGGTTTGGGGAAGTCACATTCTGACTTGTAAAAACCTTCAGGAAGGGTTTTCCAGAGCATAGAGCTTGTGGCTTTCAGCTTCTCGTGTTGAGTAGGTGTCACCAACACTTTAACCCTGAGTAAGTACCTTCAAAACGGTTGGAGATCAGTGTGTGCTCATGGCGTGGATTTAAATGGAATAGAATGGTACAGAAACCATTGCCCAGTTTATATTTAGGGACGTCATATTTTCATGTTCCTGCTCCCTCTGCCCTCTCCTCCTCTTCCTTTTCCTCTCTCAGTGTTTCCTGAAGTGCATGTAAGACGTTCTTTTTGGCTGAAATAAGAGTGAGTCAAGCTCCTGAGCCTTGAGCTTGTGCTTCTGCTAAGATAGTGAAGAAGAGCCATTGAGAAGTCCAGAGGGAGAGAAAATGAATGAACATGATTAACAGCAACTGAGGAGGAATTCCCTTCTTTTTTTCTTTCTTATCCCAAAGTGACTAATATTTGACTTTGGAATGCATTTTTATTTTTGGCAGTGGATTTACCTCCCTGAGTTCTGCCTGGACAAAGGGTGGAATTAGTCGGCATTCCTTAAGCACATGCTCTTTTGACCAAAGAAAGTGGCAGCCTTGAGGCGTGCTGGTGCTGGTGGCCAGCGGAAAGCCAGCTGGATTAGACATTTGCTGTGGAACTTCTGTTCCTGCAGCTTGCGGGGCGGCACCCTCAGCCAGACAAATAAACTCAGAGCACATTTAGCTGGTTTCTCAGCCATGGCAGTGTTGTTTAAGATCGGTGTTCCCTTTATGCAGGCCCTAGGTGAGAATGACTTCTAATTTTTTTCTGCTGTAGAATTCAGGGGGTTGTTGCAAACCTTGTTAGAATTCCCAAATGAAAGAAATTTAAATGCCTTTCCCTCTGATAACTGGGAATCCTGACTGAAGTTGTTAGTCATTGCTGAACTCAACAGAAATAATTGTATTCTTCATGCTGATTTTCGGTACATATTTTGAGACCAAGGAGGGTTTTCACAATGCCGTCCCATTGCTATTGTTTGTTGCAGCTCAGAGTTTTAAATGATGTTAACTATGGTGTGCTTTGAAAAGTTGGGGAATCTTCCTATTTCTAGACATTCTCTACTTTCTGGTCAGGATCAGCAGCTCCCTGCTGTGGTCCCACAGACTTTCGTGTTTTCTCTTTATCATACTCACTTCTTATATTGCACTTTCTATCTATTGTCCCAAGCATCTCAGCCCAGTGCTAGAAATTGCCACAAAGTTAGTCAGCTTTCTGTTACTCTGATAAAATACCTGAGATACAAAACTTATAAGGAGAGAAGATTTATTCATGGTTTCAAGGGTGGTCAGTTGGCTCCATTGCTTTTGAGCCTGTGGCAATGGCTACATATAATGGTGAGAGCACATGGTGGAGGAAACTGCTCCCCTCATAGCAGCCATGAGGGAAAGAGAGAGAGAAAGGGGCTGAGGTTCCAATATCCTCTTCAGGGACTTATCCCCAGAGACTTAACTTCTTCCTGCTAGGCCCCACCTTTTACAGGTTATACCACCTCCCAGTTGTGTCAGAGGCTGGTAACCAGGTCTTTCACACATGGGTCTTTGGGGGACTTTTAAGATCCAAACTATAGCAGTAGCTTAAATAACACACAATTTCTGTGGGTCAGGAGACGGGGCACAGCTTAGCTGGGTCATCTACTCAGGGTCTTATAAACACGGTGTTGCCTTGGGCTGTTCTCATCTGAGACTTCAAGTCCTCATCCAAGCTTCTGAGGTTATTGGACTAATTCATATCTGTGTGGTTAGCTCTTTTCCTTCCAGGCCACCAGGAGATTATCTCTGACCTCAGGAAAGATCCTAGTCCCTCTTTTCAAGGTTTCACCTGATTTAGGCTGACCCACTCAGGATCATTCAAAGTCAACTGAGGATCATTCAAAGTCAACTGCGATCATTCAAAGTCAATGATTAGAGGCTTTTTCTTCCTTCTTTCCTTCCTTCCTTCCTTCCTTCGTTCCACCAGGGATTGAAACCAGGGGTGCTTAACCATGGAATCACCCCCACCCCCGGCCCTTTTTTATATTTTATTTTGAGACAGGGTCTCACTCTTCACTAAGTTGCTTTGGGCCCTGCTAAGTTGCTGAAGCTGGCTTTGAACTTGTGATCCTCCTGCCTCAGGGATTACAGGTGTGCTCCACTGTGTCTGACCATGATTAGATAACATTAACATTCACATTAATTCACATTAATAATATTCACAAATTTCCTTAGCCATATAAAGTGACAATCATCAGAGTGCTGTCCCCCCCCCCCTCAAGGGGAGCGGATTATATGACATGACTCCACCAGGAGTACAGATATGGGATGTGAATACAGATATGAAATGAATGAATTCTGATAGGTGGCACCACCAACCAGCTTTTGAGTAGAACAAGTGAGAGAAGGTGTTGAGCTCCTTATTGCAGAATGCAGTTGCAAGCAGTTTATCACTAGCAAGCTGCTTTTAAGACATAAGCCT
Organism: Glaucomys volans; assembly: GCA_020662805.1. Classification (NCBI taxonomy): domain Eukaryota; kingdom Metazoa; phylum Chordata; class Mammalia; order Rodentia; family Sciuridae; genus Glaucomys; species Glaucomys volans. The sequence continues at coordinate 326,846 of JAJEJO010005511.1, read as the reverse complement.
AAGAGCTGAGATAGTAGGAAAGGAAGGAAGGAAAAGAGAAGGAGGGGAAGGAAATCACAAGTCTTGGGCTGACTTCAGGTGGTGGTTCCTGGAAGAGTTCCCCCAACCCCTGCTGCTCAGAGACCCCATCTGCTCTGTAGCGCAGCCACTGTGGCTACAGAAGAGCATAGGAGCCCAGGAAAGGGAATGTCCTTCAGCTTTGCTTTTAGTTTTCAGAGATCTAGTCTCTGTCTTGGGCTGAAAGAAAAACATAGCATGAGTCTTCATTTGATCCCTTTAACATTCACATGTGGCCCCTTTGCATCCAAGGGCAGTGAGTTGCGTTAGATGTGGAGAGGAAGCCTTCTTTCAAATCTCCTGGCTGTGATTAACTTTAAAAACCAACTTGAACTGTGATGTCTGTGTTTAATTTGGAAGAACAAAAAAGATGTGTGCTTTTTGGTGTCCACATGGTGAAAGTCTCCATGACTTAACATCCACCAGCCCAGCCTGGGGAGTTTCCCGTGCAGACAGTGGATTGCGTCCCTAGAAGGCCCAGGACCTGGGTGCCACCTTGTGTAAACATTGCTGCTTTTAGTGCATCGCAGAGGCAGATGGATGACACATTAATAGCAGCTGGAGGATCTCATTAAAATTCGGGGGAAAGTCTGAAGACTGGAGCCTGGTAATATACAGAAAGAAAAAGCCTTTGTCTGCTCTGATTAGCAACTGGATACATTAAGAGTGCCTTTTTGGATGGTGAGGACCCCATTTCAGTCAGAAGTGTCATGTGATTCTCCTTTAGAATAGCCTGTGCTTGTTTTTCAATTCCCTTACTCCTTCCAAAAATAATATGCTGGTCCTTTGAACTCCCTTGAGAACTGAAGCAGCTTGGTAGCCTGGGCAGTCTCCATGAGCCAGTGCAGAAATGACAGTTGCTGGCTTGAATTTGGAAACATCAGAATTGTGCGGTCAGATGCTAACATTATGGGAGCTGGATCCACAGGGTGTGTGGCCCTTGTACCAGAAAGGATGGGGAAGTGTGTTATGAGAGCTCTCTGATGAGGGGACGCGGCATTCTGTTATTTAATTAATATTTTTAAGTAGTCCAGCTAGTCTGAATTGTTCATATTGCAGAGAAATCTTAAGGCTAATAAAAGTTCCCTCCTTTATGGAAACTTTGGTGTGTAGGTGGTGGGATTGAAGGAGGGGGGCCATTAATATGCTCAACTGTAGCATCTTCTGATGACAGAAGGTTGCAGACTGAATTGCCACTCAATAGGGACTCACAGAACTCAATAAGTTGAGCTGACTGTTAGCAGTCATCTGTGTTTATTTTTCAACTCATCAGAAAAGTATTAGTATGAAAAATGCACCATCTTAGAACACCATGGAACGAAATGTCAATCAATATTAGATGGATTGATATACTGTGGTTTTTGGTCTATGGAACTTATTTTCATATGTGCCCACCCGGTAGCTAGTGGGGAAAGATTTTTTTTTCTCTGTGAATACTTCTTTGGCTGAGTTGAAGGGTCACCAGCTCTTTTTCTGGGGTTTATAACTATGGATCTAATAAGGCAGATAATAAAAAGTTAATAACAGGTCAGTAATCAGATCATCTTCTGATTTCCTAAGTCACCTTTTTGCTTGTCTCTGCCTTGTTCATACATTTCAGAGTCCATCTTTCTAAGAACTCAGTGGAAGGCAGCAGGCAAGCTTATCGCTGATGTGCCAATGCAACGTGAACATCCACATAACTGTCAGTTAAAACAAATCATGTTTCAGAAACATCTGTCAAATTATTCATCATCTGGCAGTTTAAAACGTCAAAGCCTGAGGGCCTTGATGGGAAGAACGTCAGCTCTGTAAAGTTAACTTTGTGGAGCTTCAGAGAAGTGCAAGAAGGCTTGCAGTCTGTCCCCGGAAAAGACAGATTTCAAAAGTGCTTGATGAAGAAGTGAAGTCACTCCATCAAGTAGGATGTGCAAGGGGAGCCCTCGGGGCATTTTGGCAGGAACATTTGTTTTGAGTTTCTAATTTAAGGCCTTTTTATAGCATTTATTCCTCTCCTAGGCCCTCTCATACTGCCTCCAGTTTTTTTAAAAAAATTAAGTTCTGTTTCTTTCGTTCTTGTTTGATAATGAGCCAGTTCCAAAAACTAGTACTCTTTTCAGTGGAGTTTTGAAATTTGATTACCATCATCAAATGATAATCAAATCAAATTGTAACCTGAAAATAACCTCTCTGTAAAGTTCTAAATAGTAAAAAGAGCTCAGTTATTTAATTTCTTACAGGAGCCTTCACTCCATACCTCCTTACCAGAATCTTGGGTTGCTGGAAAGAGGATGTGAAATCACCCCAAGGGTAGTTTGCCATGTGCACCCCCCAGACAGCGGCAAAGGAACATGAAGGAACCCATGTCTTCTTGCAGTGCCAGCATTTATGACAGTGCTCACTGCTTTCTGCTCCAAGGGCCCTGATATTGTAATTGGGGACACTTAATTTTGATCTGGGACAGATCTGGAAGATTAGTAAGCCACCTGTTAATTCACATTTTGCAGCAGGCCTTGTATGAGGAACTCTTTTCTGAAACTAAAAGGAAAGTCCCTAGTTTGCCATTCCTAATCCTTTTTTTTGGTACTGGGGATTGAATCCAGGGCACTCCACCACTGAGCCACATTCCCAGCCCTATTTTGTATTTTATTTAGAGACAGGGTCTCACTGAGTTACTTAGGGCCTTGCTAAGTTGCTGAGGCTGGCTTTGAACTCACGATCCTCCTGCCTCAGCCTCCCAAGTCACTGGGATTACAGGCGTGCGCCTGGCACCATTCTTAATCCTATAAAATGTACTTCCATTAGCATGGGCACAGTGGAAAAACCTTCTGTCACCCACAAGACATCTCTGGCATGGAGTGGACCAAGATGGAAGCTCTTAAATGCACTGCAGTGATAACAGCAGGTTAGAGCATTTGGAACAAAGAGGAACAGGACCCAGAGGGAAGTGGTAGATATTTCAAAGTTTTCAGTACCGGGTCAGTTCTAATAAAACTTTAAGAGGGGGAGCCAGCACAAGATTGGCTGACTCTGGGTCTCCATCATTTTTTTGTTGTTGTTAGTAGAGTATTTTAATGGAATTCTCTGTGTTAAAGTGTGTAGCTAAAACTCATCTTGTTGTGAATAGATGCAATAATGGGTGAACAACTAGATGGCTTCAGGGATCTAGCATTGCCCTGATGAATGAAATAAAGTAAAACCCAGTCCCTGCATCACTGCTGTACCAAAAGGTGGGTTCATGTCCTATATGACTCCACTGGGACTCTGGGAAGTTTGTATATGTGGGTTTTGTTCCCTCCCTTGGTGTCTATTTCTTTCACTGCTGACCTGGCTGAACCCTCTGTAGCTGGCAAACTTTGCTTCCCACCTCCCACTCAGCCCCCAAGCCTCTGAGTACCAACAGACTGTGGGAGACTGTACTTGCAGCACTCTTAAGAAAAGGCTCAGAGTGAGGCCAGGTGGGGAGGCTGAGATAGAAGTAAATGCAAAACAACCCAATGAAAAGAGAACTGAGAGTGGGACTAAAAGAAATGTGGCATCAAGCATTCAGAGATGGCATTGAAAGAGAGAGGTCCAGTCAGAATATCTAGCATCCACTGACATGCAGCACGTTCTGGGCATGCTTCCAAGCATGTTAGATGTATTCTTTCATCTGAGTCCATGAGAACTCAGTAAGGCAAACTGCCATGATTCTCCTCCCCATATCAAATATGAGGACTGGGAAACCCAAGAGGGCAAGTAAATTTTCCATTGGGAACTTGTCGTTTCAGGGATTGAACCCAAGCAATCTGACTCCAGTTGTTGCCCTTTACTACGTAACCATACTGGGAAAAGTTGGGACAAAAATCACAACCAAAGGTGACTTGGGCCTTCAGATTATTCCACCTATCTCCATTAGTGTTCTACATCATCAGGCCACATACTCCTTTTTTTTGTTTGTTCATTTTATTTTTATTTTTATTTTTTTGGTACTGGGGATTGAACTCAGCGGCATTCAGCCACTGAGCCACATCCCCAGCCCTATTTTGTATTTTATTTAGAGACAGGGTCTCACCGAGTTGCTTAGCACCTCACTTTTGCTGGCTGGCTTTGAACTCATGATCGTCCTGCCTCAGCCTCCTGAGCCGTTGGGATTGTAGGCGTGTGCACACATACTCCTGTTTTTGTTCTCCCCTCTGTTCTATAATTGATTGTCCTTCCTTTTTAAAATCCAAAATCATTTTTATCCTTATTTTAAGAAAATAAAGGACTTAGCTTAAAACTACATTTCAAGGAACTTTGACAGTTTAAAAAAACAATCCGAATGCACTGTCGTCAAAAGACACAAAGGACCCTTGTTACTGGCTTTCCCAACAACAGGAGAAGAATGATTGCTGTCTTTCTTTTGTTGTTGTTTGTTTCATCTTTCCAGAGACTGAGAACAAGAAGATTCTGCATGGTTGTTTCTGAGGTCCTTTGGATGTCTTTGGGGAGATGAACATGTTGCTGTTTGGTGTAATTAGACTGCCATTGCTACCAAGCCCTTCACAGAGAATGTTGGGCTTAGGAATAAAGGCTCCTACCCCAACTCCCATAACACCCTGCACCACAAAGACTTGCTCTCTCAGGAAGGATACAGATGACAGTTCTATTCAGCCACATGGAGGGTGGAGTCAGGAGCATAATATGTTTCTCAAAAATGTGTTCCCAAGAAATCCACTTTGGTCAGTGTCACAGACCATATAGTTTCTATACACCGCATTCTCCAGAAATATTCTGTGACAGTCTCCAAGGGCGAATCTTAACCTGTTAGGTCCCATTTTTCTATACATACGACACCTGAAAAACTTTAAGTAAGAAATGTACCACCTGTGGTCATTTTTAAATAAATATTTTTTTTGTAGAGTTTTATTTTGAGGAACGTAATAGGCGGATGATTAGAGTTTTGAAATCATTTTTTTCTTCTATGTATTTCCAAGTATAAATAAGCTCTAGATTTTGATTTCTAACCTATTTTGATACACTTGTGTAAATTTTGTTGACATATTTGCAGAATTGAAAACTTGGGACTTAATGGATTAATGTCATAGAACCAAAAATGGAAAACTTTTTATCTTTTGTAAGTTCATCAATTCTGATGTTAAATACTTAATTTTGACAGCTACCAGGATAAGGCAGTTCTAGCTTCCCATTTTCTAAAGTTCTGGTGATATTTACTGAACCCTCATGACCACTTTTGATGAGGCCCAGAGGAGGACTAAAGTCTGTTTGTTTCAGAGTACGGATGAAATAGCCAGTGAGAACATCAAAATTCATTGCACCAGGACATTTGCCTTGATCATTTAAGTCAGTGATGTGTCCTATGCTGGAGTTCTTGGTTGGACATCTGTCAGTGTAGTTTTATTCCCCCCTTTGGGGATAATCTTATGCCCTTTCCCATGGCAAGTCCCTAACTCAAACTCTGGTAACACGAGGTTCCAAAGATGACTTCAGATTCCTGGCTACCTTCCCTGTTGTCGTTACTCACCTCTGGACAGGTTGTTGGTCCACAGATTCCAGGAGAGTGAAAATAACTAAACCAGCTAGGTTTTTCTTCCACTTAATCGAATAAATGGTAACACTGTGATTTTTATCTGACTGGATGGCGTACTATAAACTTTGGAACTTAATCACTCATTTGTATTGTTTGTGAATGTTTCAAATGAGGAATTTTGCTTTCTTTAGTCACTGTACATTTTAAAGTCCTTGACGTCAGGAAACTTATTCTTCATGTAATGTGTTTTCCCTTCATAAAGAAGAATATTTTCTAGGTATGCTTGAGAGGTGGGTGGGCAGTAGGTAGGGACACAAAGCTCAGAAGTCTCCTTCTTACGCAGATCCTGGCTTAGCCTCTTGCTAGCTGTGTGACCTTGGGCAAGCCTGAGTGTTTTGGGGCCCTATTTCCCTATTCTGTAAAATGGGGATGACACAGGGATGGGGGAGATATCTGAGGAATAATCCACCCAAAGCACAGGGCTTGACACACAGTACGAAATCAGTAAATGGTAAGTGGCATCATACTATTTGCTGCAATGTGTAGATTTTTAAGAATAACTAGGACAGTGACACACAGGGACAGGTACAAATGATTTTTCTAAGTAAAGGAAATAGGGAAACAAAATCGTAGTCCAAGAATGGTTGAAAAACAGGCTATCTAGCATTGAAAAGAAATACTTATGTTTTGTAGTATCTGAGGAGATACACATGCCTTTTATTATGAAATTATTTTAACTATCAGAAAAACCACATGAAGTTGGGGACTTTGCTTGTAAGATTTTCTTATAATAACTTATCTTTTTATTACTTTATCCAAAGTATATATAATTGAAATTTTAGGAAATGGGATTTGTACTCAAAGACACAGGATGATTAAGACATTTTGATTTACCATTGGGATAAATTTCTGTTATGCCATGGCTTTCTTCCAGGAAACATAAGTACTTTAGGTAGTCTCATTCCTTCTCATGACATGCTTTGTGAATCCCATTTTTTTTTTACCTGAATTACCCAAGGTGTGGCGTGAGGTCCGGTGGCACTGGCCTCACCTGGGAGCTTCTGAAAAATGCACAATCTCAGTCCCTGCCTCACATCTGATGGATCAAAATCTGCATTTTAACAAGATGCCCAGTGACTTGTGTGCACATTAAAGTTTGAAGAACGTTGCTTAAGACACCAAAGTCATCTGTTTCTCCTGGTGTTGCACAGCCAGTAGATATGCAGCCCGAGTCTGGCTGGTGTAGCTTGTGTTGCTGATATAAGGATGTAGCCTCTGTCTTCTTTCCCATCATGATACAGAGCCTTCTCAGCCATCATCTGAGTGTGATGGTTCCCACACTCCAAATTTCTCATTAGGCTTTTAAACTGTACCTCCCTATGCTTTTGTCCCTAAGTTTTGTCCCTCTGATTTTTTTAAAAAATTATTTTTTTAGTTGTTGATGGACCTTTATTTAATTTATTTATTTATTTATTTATTTATTTATTTATTTATATGCGGTACTGAGAATAGAACCCAGTGCCTCACACATGCTAGGCAAGTGCTCTACCACCGAGCCACAACCCCAGCTCCTGTCCCTTTGATTTTTTAAATGTTCTGAACTTAATAGTTTTTTTATTTCTTAACATGCCATTGTAGTCTGTGACAATCTTATAGTTAAAATCCACATGGAATTCATTAATAGTGTTTTATAAAGCACCACTAGTTACAAAAAAAGTGGAACTTCCCCAGATGAAGCTATATGTAAAATATGGATGGAATTTGTATGCTAATTGGGAACTGGTGGAGGAGTGTGGTTTGGTCAGCTATAAACGTTCCTGCCTCAAACTGCTTCCATATAACCAAGCAATGAAAGATCAGAGAATTCTCAATTTGCTTCACTACCGAAAAGCAAAGGGAAATTTATGGGGTAAGAGTGACATTGAGAAGTTGTTCTTTAAGGGAACTACATTTTTTCATAGGTAACTGGAAACATTTCCAGCTTTAAAAATGAACAGATGTCTTTCTGTCATGATTAGTAAGGTTTGGGGAATGAGTAGTAATGACTTAGAATTTCTGACATGTATTTCAAAACAAAATTTTGAGTCTGCTCATTAAAGAAGATGTTTTTGACACTTATTTCTGCTACTCGTAAGAATGCCTTCCCATTCTAGAACTTCCAACTATGTTGTGGAAATTAGGCATGATCTGAAATTAGTGGCCCTGAATGTGCTTTATCTCCCTATATATTGTCCATTCAAGTCATTTTTACTGTTATCTCTCCTTTTTGGTTGTGACTGGATTTGCTCAGAATAAGAATGAATATTGTCATTTTTCCTTCCTAGGATACTGATATAATAAATGTAATTTCAGGACTAAGAAATCCTTTCCAGCTGAGGGAACAAACCACAAAGACTGTGGTTTAAGTCTTCATATTTTTTTTCCCCCTCTTTAAATCTAAACCATACATTTCTGTTTGGTTATGCCCTGCAGGTATCCATTTTTAGAGTTCTCTCCGTTTTGTAACGTCTCCGTTCTCAGTCATGGAGGAGGCCTGTATTGGAGGCAGAACCTGCACTTTAAAACTTCTTTTTACTTTTCATTTTGAGTTTTAATACCTTAAAAGCTTCATGCATACTTTTCACAGGACATTGCAAACATGACTGTGGAACCTGTTTATTGACAGTTAAGCATCTAGAAAAAAGACTGACAAGTGGATGATAGGAAATAAATGATGGGGGGGGGAGAGAAAGAAATAATATGAATATGAATGAATGATAAGGAAGAAGATCGGTGGGCCTGGCCACAGAGAGGGCACATTTTGCTAAATTCAACCTGTACCAATCCTTGTTCCTAGAAAGGTTGCTCCTAGGAGGGTCTCATGGAAGGGTCATGTATAGGGTCAAAGGTTACTTGTCACCTGTAGTTGGCAACTAGGAACAGCCAGAGAAAGGCTAAGGGAACGTTATTGTTTTTCTCATTCAGTTGACTTCTAATGAGTTCCCTCCCTGTGTTAAGAATTCATACTGAATTTCAACAATAAGTGTTGGGGTTCAGGATGGGGTCCTGGGATATACTTCCATATCTTTTTGGCACACATATATTTCTGGATCTTGATGTCTTTCCCAGCATTTGGTCCCTCCAAGCAGAAAGGATCATTAGACATTTTGGACAGATGTGGTTCATTTCACCCAGGATATGGTCTTAGCTTTGACCATAGAGATAATGAATCCCACTGGGCCTCCATTTCTTTGTTGAGGACCAGGAGTTGGCCATTAAAGAGTAGTGGCTTCTAGATCAGACCCTTGAGGTGTTGTGTGGTTTGCTAAGGATTGAACCACATATAACAAATATTAAAAAAAGGCTTAATAAGTCTGTACCTTTCTTTACCACTCCAAGTTGCTTGAGTTGTAAATGGCCTAATGACAGCCCTCAAAGGACATTGCCTGCTCAAGGTGAAGGCTCGTCTCTCCAATACACTGATTCTAGAGAAGAGTGGAGGGATGGCCTTGGGTGCCCTCTTCATTCTTGACTCTGTGTATGTGGTACCCTTTCTTTAGCCAGTGGAAAGGCAAATTCCTTAAAAAAAATACACTGTCCTCTAATTTGTCATATGCTTCTGCAAGGGCTGACAGTAATGCTGATTAAGTGAAAAAATGTTGAGACATGGGAATTGGTTTTTGGCACTGATGAATTAAGGCACATTAGGCAGCCTTTCAGGACACTCCTGATAACCTGAACAGTATGCCAGAGACTGTTTAGAAGAAAATTAGTAAGGGTGTTGGAATGTAGTGTGTGCGCCTGAGAGGAAGTGTTTGATCCAAGACAAATTAATTGTCCTGAATTGTTGAATGAGTCTCTTACTAAATCCTTCCTTTGATAGTTAGGATTATTAGATAAATTTCTGAAGAGCTTATTGTTTTTATTGTTTTATAATAAACTTGTCAAGATGCACTTCATTAAATGCTTTTTGCTTTACTGGTGAGAATTTGAATCAAACCAACTTTAAAATATTAGGGGTGATATAGACTTGTTATTATAACCTTAGCAAGGGTTCGAGGAGCTATGAGAAACAGCGAAATGCATATGTCACTAATGTTATTATACGCATTGGATGAGAGCTAATCTCTGCTTCCTCCTCTCCATTGCTGATACTATTCTTAGGGTTTCCATTTCATCTTGGTACCACAGGGCAGTTAAGGGATGGCAGGGCTGTGACTGCTAGCATTATGGAGATATTTAAATATAATTTAATGTGAGAAAGTCAGAGGAATGTGCAAACTCTAGACTGTATTTCTCCCTAATGGTAACTCCAGCCGTAATAGAATTGTACATGCCGAGTTATTTGATCTTTCCCGACTGACTTATCTTGGAGTCATTGATGTTTACAACATGCTGGGCACTAAAGCATAAAAACCAGGACCATGCAGTTTCGCTACCATCTGAAGTCATAAAATGTATTTTATTTACATAATAAGTCTGGGATAACTTGTAATAGAAAACCCCTACAAATCTGAGATAATGAAAGTGGTAGCAATTTTCAGAGATAAATAAGTAACCTATTAGCCTGATTAGATGTCTTTGCTAGTTTCATGATAAATAATACATGACTTTCCTTGTTCACTTTTTAAAAAAAGTTTCCTTATAGATGTACTTATGTTCTTTGGACTTGTTTAAGGTCTTAGCAGCATTTTCTACTTCCTCCATTCCCAACTTTTTATTATAAAAAATTTCAAACATAGATGAATTGAAAGCACAGTATATTATATACCGGCGAATCTGCTAACTAGACTCAATAACGGTGAACACTGTGCAGCATTTTCTTTGTGTATGTGTGCATTATTTTCTGAACAATTTGAGGTGAATCAGGATAAGCAGACATCATGATGCTTACTCCTAGATACTTGAACATTTATCCCATTAAAATCAGGGAAGTCTCTTACTTAACTACAAGGACATTTCAAAATATGAAAATTAACAATAATTTCTTCATGACTGCTGATATCCAGTCCATATTCAGATTTCCCCAAGTTGCCTCCAAAATGGCATTGGTGATTATTTACTATTTCCCTGAACTGAGATTATACATTACAGTGCACATTATGGCCCTGAAATCTTACCTACATTTATTCAAGAGTCTAGAATACTTCTATCCCATTTCTTAGGGGATTTGCTCTTACTGTGTATTAGCATCCACATATCATAGAGAACACTCGGCCTTTGGTTGTTTGGGATTGACTTATTTCACTTAGCATGATAGTCTCCAGTACCATTCATTTACTAACAAATGCTATAATTTCATTCTTTATATGGCTGAGTAATATTCCATTGTGTATATATACCACATTTTCTTTATTCATTTTTCTGTTGAAGGGCACTGAGGTTGATTTCCATAGCTTAGCTATTGTGAATTGAGCTACTATAAATATTGATGTGGCTACGTCACTGCAGTATGTTGATTTTAAATTCTTTGGGTATATACCAAGGAGTGGGATAACTGGCTCAAGTGGTGGTTCCATTCCAAGTTTTCTGAGGAATTTCCATACTGCTTTCTATAGTGGTTACACCAATTTGCAGTCCCACCAGCAATGTATGAGTGAACCTTTTCCCCACATTGAGAATACTTTCGGGGGTACTCAGCCACTGTAGCACATCCCCAGCCCTTTTTTGTATTTTATTTAGAGACAGGGTCTCACTGAGTTGCTCAGCGCCTTGCCGCTGCTGAGCTATCTTTGAACTCGAGATCCTCCTGCCTCAGCCTCCTGAGCTGCTGGGATTACAGGCATGGGCTACCTTGCCCGGTGAGAATACTTTTGATTGATTGTTTCCCATTCAGTTTTCTCTGAACCCTGTAGACCAGAAATTAGATGAGGAGTTCTGAGGTTATTATTTCTGTCAATGTTTTCAGGGGGAGATGAGTTGAAGAAATTAAGAAAAACCTCAACGTTGTCTTTGTAAGAGTGATTTTTTGTTAAAATTCAGGCCTCTATAACATTGAGAAAGTGGAGATGGATGTTCACTTTGTTGGAAGGTGATACTTGTATGCTTCTGATGAAGGTCTCTTCCTTATTTTAAAAGACCTAACCTAAAAGTGGATCAGGTTGCATCTTCTCTCCCATCCCTTCCTGTCTCTTCTTTGACCTTCCATGATCATGAGTATGTTCCACCAATAGAGCATTTTCACCTGCTATGGCAACTTTATCGTATACTTTTCTGTGTTGCCCATCAGCTTGTGAGCTACTGACAGCAAGGATGGTGCTACTTTTCCCATAATTTTTGAAGCTCAACACAATTCAATGTCATCACAGGCTAACATTTCCATTTAACACTTATTCTTAGATTGGATGGTGGAAGACATTTTCTGGGTCCTCAGCTGAATTGCCTCTGCTTGGTAGGCAATTTATCTTCTCAAATGTGGGATGGATTTGCCTTCTCTCTTGTCCCTAGGTTTAGCTACTTTCCCTCAGTTCTAGGCCCCAGGTGAAGGGAGAAGACAGGCTCGACATGAGCAAATCCCTTTCTGAACTTCCCTTTCAGAAGCTGAGGTGTGTCTTCCCTGAACTTAATTTCCCATTGCCTCTGGCATGCTTTTATTTGTCTTTTTCTTTCTTTCTGTTAAGTGCCCTGCCAGCTGTATACCCCTGCGAACATGTGGCCTCTGTTTCACTTTCACAAAGCTCATTATTACAGTCAGACAAAGTCCCTTCCTTCATTGACATTCTGGTTTGTTGTGTGGCCTTAAAACGTTGAGCAAGTGTCCTTTTCTGTTGCCCTGCAACTTGGCCTAAACTTTGCTATAAATGGCAAAGTTACTGAATTGTCTTGGCTCCATGCCAAATGCTAGGAATAATTTTAGAGTTGAAAAACACAGCTTTCTTATGAAAATGTTTATTTTAGGGGCCTTTGATAGGCATGTCTATGCCTTAGTCGTTTTCTTAATTAATTAGTTCCTTTCTTCGGTCCTGAGGGTAAACCTTTGTTAATATCTAATTTGTTGGAATGAAAATAATTTCAGTAGGACTTCATCACAACTGCCTTATGGAAAGGCATAATGCAATGGTCCCTTAAGTCAAATTTGAGGGGAAAGTATTATTCTGAATGTGCACTTGATGATATAGGAAAGGCAGCTTTCAGCATTCTCTTTAAGATGATCATTCATTACGCATGTGCCAGACCAGCCCCCTGGGTCCTACATGCAATTAAGACAAAAGTCATGATTTTGGAGAGCTCTCAGTCTGATAGACCTCCTTAGCATTCTTAGGCCTGGAGTACCCCAGGAAGTCATCAGATCAAGCCCCTTACCCGTAGGCAAGGAAATATTAACCCATTAACTGGTAAAAAAATATTTGAAGACAATAATGGTGTTTTGAATAAATGAAATAGGCCAGAGGAAGTTTATTAGCAAGGGAAATCTTATTCACAGTATAAGAAATGAGAGTAGCTCAATCATCTGTTGGCCGAGTATTTGCCATGGGGTCCGTTTTGAACTTTGTCATGGAAGTGGGTGAAAAACACCTCTGGCTTGCAAAATTTCCCTGCTATCAGGTGGCTTTGGATTCAGAAATAGATTCTGTTTTCAAACTGTCAGAAGAGGCAAAACTTCCTGCCCAGCCGAACATCCAGCTAAGCCCTTATTTTGAATGGAGCTGCGCACTGCTGCAGGTTCTGCACATCTTTTCACTGGAATGCACAGTCGGGTGGACTTTTAAAGTGCATCATCTCATTGAGGACTCTGTTAATGGGAGGAGGATCTCCTGACTTTGGATTGCTTATTTTTATTAAAAATCGAAGTCTGTCTGAGTCAGATGACCCTCCCCCACCCAGCTTATCGGCAACAATTTTCAGGAGACTGCATCCAAAAATGTAATGCCTGTGACAGTGTCCCCATGGGGTTTGCCACTGGATTTTCCCCTGCTTTCAGCCTCTGCATTTCCCTTCTCCCATGGCAATAGACAAGGACCAGGGAGGAAAGAACTGGCATTTATGGAGTGCTTACTGTGTACCACACATGGTGCCAGGTGCTTTACATGGATACTGGATTTTCTCTGCTGGTTTCCTTGGAGCCACACTGATCTGGACAATTTTTTAATTCCTTCATGTCTCAGTTTCTGATCTGTACAAAGAGATAAAGTTGGTAAAGGATGTTAACCCTTAGAAAGTATGCCACAAATGGTAGTTGGCATCAACCCATGGCTTGTTGTATCATTCTCCATCACTCATTTGATCAGATCACCCTCTTCCCAGTATGTTTCTTTGATCCAAAACCCTTTACTAATTACCAATTGCTTTGGGGCTAAAATGAAACTCCTTAGTTTGTCATGGGGTCTGGCCCTCTCTGATCTGGCCCTGCCCTACCTTTCTAGACTAATATCTTCCCTTCATGCTTGGCATAGAAGAACATGGACCAAGCTTTTGAGTTTATGGCTTCCCTAAAACTGCGTTGTCACCTACACTCCCCTGTCCCTCCGAGTCTCCAGTCTCTACCTGTTCAGATCCCTTTGCCCCTTTGGGACATGGGTGTCAGCCTGTGCTTTGATGTAGCCTGTTTCCCTCCAAACTAGAAGTTATGTCCCCCTTTGGATCGTTAACCTTTTATTTATAGGTCTTTTAAAACCCTAAGGATCTTTACACTTCAAGTCATCAACGCATGGAACAGCGTTGAGTACTTACTTCCATGTGTTCAGTATACGTGTGTCAGTGTATTGTCAACCATTTTTCAACAAGACCTGAAGCAAACAAAATTTTCCTTAAATTTTGTAAACATATTTTTTAGTTGTAGATGGACACGCTATCTTTATTTTATGTATTTATTTTTTTGTGGTTCTTAGGATCAAACCCAGTGCCTTGCATGGGCTAGGCAAGCACTCTACCACTCCTCCCCAGCCCAAGTAAACTTTTCTTTTTTTGGTCCTCTCAATCCCTAAGTGGACTAGACAGATGTGGCTCATGGGGACATGATGCCATTCTTCACACATTTCTAGGAATCTTAGTACTTGCTAGCTGACTAGGTCATGCTGGAAAATACAGAGTTAGAAACCAAAAAGGCTTTGCAGAGAGTCACTGGATTTTAGGACTAAGAGGGCCAAAGTGACTTCAGTGACTTCAGTGAAGCCTCACTGTGAGTAAATTGCAGTCTCAAGTAAGTGAGGTGATGTTTTCAGGAAGTTTGCTCTGTGGGGGACTAGAGTGGCTGCCCAGCACACCAGCGGCCGGTCCTGCTGCTGACCTGCAATGCCGCCTGGGTGAGGCCCATCCGAATGATGGCAAGGCCCCGAGGTGGGGCCATGCCATACTCCATCGTTCTGGGGAGGTTCCCCATCTCACCTGCTTTTTCTGCCCTGCTGAATTTTAAACTCACCCTGATTGGATTGCATATTTGTTTGCTGAGGTAGTTGTGGCTTAAGTTGATCTCCAAATAATGATATAGAGAAAACTTAAGATGTTTTTCTTTAAAATGTTATTATCAAATATCATTTCCTACATAATATTCCTTTTAATTTGATATAGCAAAATGTAAAGGCGTCATTATGGATTACGTACTATGACTTTTACATGATAAAGGAGTTGGGATGGGATGGCCATGTAAATAATAGTAAAAAAAAATGGCACACTCTCATGTATCATTACTATGTGACTGGGACAGTTTTTAAGGACTCCGCATATTGAGTTGACCCATTTAATTCTTACAACAACTCTGTGAAGTAATGAGTACTATATCTCAATGGTTAAGTAACTTGCCCATGATCACACAGCTAGTAGTAAATGGCAGAGTTGGGATTTAATTCCAGGCAGTCTGACTTCAGAAAACAATTCAAGATATTGTTTTTTCATTTATTAGCATTTTCTTACTGCTTGGCACTGGATCCTTCTTTAATTCAGAAAAAAATAAGTGGGAAAGTGCATGTTTAGCCACTAAGTAAAATGAACACACACCGTAGTAAATGTCCAAGCTAACAGCAGATTGTTCTAAACATTTATTTGTTGATAGTTTTTAAGAAAGTCAGTGCAGGACAGGTGTGGGAACTTTGTTTTCTGATGAGTACTACTGACCCAAAGAAAATACCAGCAAAGGGATTCTTTAAAATTAAAAAATAAATAAATAAATAAAAATAAATGAGTTTTTTTGTCTCCCTGGAGGGGCATAGACTCTGGCTTCTAGTCATAACTGACTACACAGATCCTGCTTCCTCCTGGCCTAGAGGATGCTCAGGCCACAAACTAGGTGCTAGTTCCTGGTTTGATTGAGGGAGAGGTGACCTCCAGCTGCCATGTTACAGAATTTAATATTCCAGGTTCCTCCAGGAGACTGGGCTAAGTCTGCCTATATGATTTCATCAGTGACTGCTTCATTTAGCTTCTGTGAATGAAATCACCTGACAAAATATGAAAAAGAAAATCGGCCCTGCTTTCAAGTGCATAGTTACGGCCTTCCAAAGAGGAAACGTATCTTGCAGTGGAGGGTGAATGCTGTCGTGAGACCCAGTAACAACAGTGTCCCGTAGACAACCCTGGTTGACTGTAGGTTATGCTAACATAGGCAATAGTCTGTATCTACAAGGAAAGTTCCAAAGTAGATTTCATCTCGGCCACTTTCCCCCTGTTTGCGGTGTTACTGCACTAACTTCCTCTGCCCTTCAGGCTCTGGGTTTTCTCTTACCTTATTCTGGGTTTTCAGTCTTTAATTACCATCTTCATGGTGATCATTTCTAGTTTTGCTTTCTGTCCTTGGCACTTCAGGTTTAATTTTGTACCATTTGTGGCCATTTATAGTTCTGTTTTCCCATCTCCCAGACACCACCCAGGACTGTCCTTCCCTGTGTCCTACTTGAATGAATGTAACAATGTGTCAGGGGGGTTAGGGTTTAGTCTCTGGGGGACTAAAAGATGCCAAGGCCTGGTGTCAGCGGTCAGAAGAAACAGGAGCTTCCCTGGTGGTGCTGTGTGAGAAACTGCCGGAACCATGTAACGCTCCGACTTCCTCATTACCAATGTGGCCGACCTGCTCTGCAGCTCCAACCACTTTGGATCCTTTCCAGATTGTTCTTCCCATATGGCACACTCAGATAGGGTAGGGAGGCAACTGCCAGACAATTGTATGTCCATGTGGGCATGTTCATTTCAGGGCTGTGGTGGATATAAACTAACTCTGTAGCTCTCCTAGGTTTATTACTGACATCTGGACATCTGTTCCCCCTGGGCACGTCCAGCAGGGACTGAGGCCACATCTGCACATTCACCTTCCACCTACCTTTTTGTTTTAAGTGTCATTTTAGACTTTGTTTTTAATTGTGAACTCAGAAGAGAAGATGGGTTCTAGCTATGACTCAGTGGGTTCCCATGTCATAACTCCACATTTCTGGAGCATTTGCACCTTACAGGCATAGGCCTGAGAAAGCTAAAGGAACAGGGAAGACTGGAGGCACATTCCAGTTGGCTCAGACACACAGTTTTGCTGGTGACTGGCACAGAATAAAATCGGCCTCTTACAATCCAAAGCACAGCCCCCAATTTTTTTCTCTATTTTGTGTAGGAAAGGGATACTGAAATTGGGAAAGTAATTAAGAATGGTGAATGTATCTTAAGATTAAACATAGTAATCCTAACTTTTAATGAAAGTTTGAAAGCTTTTTTAGCCTTTGAGTCAAAAAGGCTTTAAAAAGATACCCAGTTTGAGACTTGCAAAAAGCGGAAGTTTTCAAGAGCAATGCCTCCTATTTTAGCACCACAAAAAAGGAGAAGGAGCTGAGGATGGCTGTTTGGGTGGGGGAGGAAGGTGACATGATGAAAAATGTTTTTTTTTTTTTTCCCCCAGGAAATGCATCTTGAGTGCTTGTCTTTTCTATTACAAAAGAGTGTTGAGCTGTCAAGTTCTGAGCTTTCATGCATGCTGAAGACACTGGGGTCCTAATGAACTCCCCAGGCACATGGTCCTGGGGCCCATTCTGTACCTCCAGAAAGTAGTACAATTTGGTGCAGTCTGATAGTTACTGTAAATCCAAGTGGCCTTACTTCTCCAGGAAGGTAAACAAGCATTGGTTATTTTGTAGCGATTCTGTCTTAGTTGCTCTGTGTCCGTCATGTTTCCAGTCTATCATGTATTTCTTTTTTTAAATATTTTTATTAGTTGTTGATGAAACTTATTTTTATTTATTTATCTATATGTGGTGCTGAGAATTGAACCCAGTGCCTCACACATGCTAGGCAAGTGCTCTACCATTACGCCACAACCCAAGCCCATCAACTCTTATCACATACTGCATTTCTTTTTCTTTTTCTTTTTTTTTTTTGGTACTGGGGTTTGAACACAGGGACACTAGAACACTGAGCCACATCCCCAGCCCTATTTTGTATTTAGAGACAGAGTCTCACTGAGTTCCTTAGCACCTCGCTTTTTTGCTTGAGGCTGGCTTCCTGTCTCAGTCTCCCCAGTTGCTGGGATTACAGGCGTGCACCATCGCACCCAGCATATATTTCAGTTTTTATGATGCAAGATGCTTGGTGTTATCATGAATAGCAAATTGGAGAAGATTGGTCTTTTTTTTCAGTCATGAATTTTATTTTAAGTATATTTATGGTACTGAAATGGAGATCTTAGAACAGAGATCTCTTTGTTAGGATGTGAAAAAATGTCAGTGACTTCTCCCTGGAAGTTAACATTCAGATGAGATGTTGAAGGCGTGAATAGACAAAGGGAGTGATTTTGAGGAAGTGCCTTCTGGAAGCTGTGGGAAATCCTGTCATGGGTAGAGGAACAGTTTGCAACTGGATCAAAGTCATGCAGATGCTGTGCAGTTGCTGCTGGTCCTTAGCATGCTGGGGCCCTAAGCAGTTGACTATTTGGTCAGCATTGCACTTACTAAATTTGGGGGAGTAGGGGGAACGGTTCATGCCCTGCAGAAGACAGTGACTGGTGCATAGTATATGCAGCTCAGATGATCTTTGGAAAGGGTCACTGCTGGTGGGTTTGAATAGGTTTCCTGTTTATCACTGTACCGTTAGGTCTTGTAAAGTTCCAAATCAGCTAAGGTGGTGGATTGTCATTATTTGAGGATTTTGTTTTTGTGAACTTGCCAACTTTTAAGATTTATTTGTAAATCCCCAAATCAGTACTGGAGGTGTTTTTACAGTCCTTGGTGGATATGCATGGAACAATGTTGAGTAATTCAGCGATCACATACCTGGCTGAGTTGGAACAAGGTGATACTCTGTCGGCTTGCTTCTCATTCTGTGAATCTGTGTTCTTGCTGCAGTCCATTTAGCATCATGGGTTTTTGCATTTTTGTGCCTTTTGTTGATGACTTCATGGTTTGAAAAGGCCCCAACCATTGGGCACGTGTGCTGTCCAGTGTTCCTGAGGATAAAGATGCTGTGTTGGGAAGCTTTAAGAACAAGAGATGCTGCCGTTCCCCCTGAGTCCAGTGCTGATGAACCAACAGCAAAAGGTAGTTAAAAAACAGAAGCACACATAAGGCAAGGTTATGTATTCATCCGTTGTTGAAAGTGTGACCGTGGACTCATTATAATTCCTAAGGAATTTCTCCGGGGAGCAGTGGTTTGGTATTTGCTAAAGAAGTAATGGATACAACTTTATAGAGTAGAAGTTCCTTCGGGAGCAGCCCTGCCTACTGTGTGCTGAAACTCCTCTGCCAGTTCCTCCAGTCCTACCCAGTTCCTCCAAAATCTCTACGTGCAGTCAGGTCATAAAAGTTCTCAAAAACGGTCTTATAACTAGTATATCACTACAACGTGGATATGTGTTGGTATGTTCATCCAGAAACCATAAGTGGAGTGAAATAATAGAGTGTAAACTCCACAGTTTGAGGAGTTTTCAAAGTAGATCACTATATAGTGTATTCTTTCCTCCAGAAGTTCCAGAAACACCACTCTTCGTTTATGTGCAAAAAATGGTCTCTTCTGAGCAGTCTTGAGTCTATTTCCTCTGTCTGGCCCTCAGGCAGCGGGGGTGCCCCAGTTCAGTGTACAGTCAGTATAAAAACAGGCAACACAGGAACCTGCAAATCTGGGGGAAGGAGAACTTTGGTTGCAGATTTACGTGAGTGTTCATATTCGAATGGACAGTATTCTACAGATTCAACAACAACAGCAACAAAAAAATTTCAGGATGAAATTCTTATTTTATTTTATTTTTCAGTACTGGGGATTGAACCCATTCAGGATGAAATTCTTAAAAATAAATCTAGTTTTTTAAAATTCAAGGGGAAAAGTTGCCTGCCTTTCTTCACTCCCTATAACTTTTTCTTTTGTAGTTTTACCAATTAAAAAAAAAAAAAGAAAGAAACAAACAAAACAGCCCTGGCATAGCAGTTTTGAGGAAATGGTTTTGTGAGCCTGTTTGGTTAAACAATGAATTAGAGTCAGAACTTCCGGGACGGGCTTTGTGTAAGGGAAATGAGGGCCACTGCAGGGTCTGGGTTCAGTTTCCACAGCAGCCTCAAAAGAGTTGTTGTCTGCTTGCAGAACCATGGGTGACACTCTGAGGGGCATAAAACCTCAGCATTGAACACTGATGTATGTATGTATATATTTAATTGTGGTAAAATTTGCACACAACATGCCATCTTGACTGTTTGGAGTGTATAGTTCAGTAGTGTTAAAGTATAGTCACATTGTCATGCATCCAGGCTTCTGAACTCTTTTCATCTTGAAAAACTGAAATTCTGTACCCATTAAACAATAACTCTTTCTCCCTATTCTGACCCCTTACAGTCACCATCTACTTTCTTATAAGTACCACACTAACCAATGCGCCCCTGGAGCTCCACCATCTTTCCATTGCTGTGAATTTGACAGCCTACCAAAGTGGACCCATACAGTGTTTGGGTTTTTGAGTCTGGCTTATTTAATTTAACGCAGTATCTTAAAGGCTCATCCATCTTATCATAGGTCAGAATTTCCTCTGTGTGTGTGTGTGTGTGTGTGTGTGTGTGTTATTGGGGATTGAACTCAGGTCTGTTCTCCCATGGAGTGACATCCCTAGTCCTTTTTATTTTGAGACAGGGTCATACTAGGTTGCCCAGACTAGCTTCAAACCTGTGATCCTCCTGCCTCTGCTTCCCGAGTCAGGATTACAGATGACTTCCTTTCTTTTAATGCTAAATAATATCCCTTTTATGTACATACCACATTTTCTTTATTCATTCTTCTGTTGACGGATACTTGAACTGCTTCCCCTTTTGACTCTTGTAATGCCACTATGAATATGGGTTTGCAAATATCTCTTTGAGACCCTGATTTCAATTCTTTTTTATACAGAAGTGGAATTGCTGGATCATATGGTAATTCCATTTATAATGTTTTGAGGAACTGTCACAGTATTTGGCATATAGCAGCTGCAAGATTTTATAATCCCACCAAGATTTGTGTATGTGTGTATGTGTGTGTGTGTGTATTATTGTTAGTTGTCTGATATTCCTAACCAAATAACATTGTTGAATAACTATTACAATGTCCCAACAAGAAATTTTGGTCACCTGTGGGTGATAGTTTCATTTTAGGATTATTTTATATTCGTTGTTTTTAGGCCCTTGGTCATGTAGGGTAAAAACAAATTCAAACATAACCAGTTTACCTTACATGACCTTAGAACTGTGGCAGTTGCTTAGTAGGTGCTCAACTAATTTTTGTCAAATGACTAAGTGACCATTAAGACAGTTAATGTTCTTTGTTGTGGAGACACATAATGGGATTGGAGAAGATGCAAGGTGTTTTAGTCCTGCTCTTTGTTATCTCTGTAGCCACTTAAGAACAAAAATATTTGTTTTGCATATCCAAAAGTAAACATTTAGTAGATTAAAAAGATAATTTGGGTAAATGTGTTACTGTTTTGAAGGAGAAGAATCCTATTCTTTTTCCCACACTAAAGCTGTGTTTGTGTGACATTGTTTCTCTGATGTCTCACACCCTCCCCACCTTCATGCCTACATTGTGGTTGTCTATAGCCCAGGCTTTGAAACACTGTAACAAACATTTGTATTCTAGTAATGTCTTTATTTGGGAACATGGCGTCCTTTCTTTCCAAACCTGAGGTTATTTGTCTGTTGGTGCGCATCTTCCAGACACCTGTGTTGGACAATCTGTCTGGTGTTTTGCAGTATTTTCTTTTTCTTTTTCTTTTTTTTTCGGACAGTTACATTACATCAAGCTGAGAGTAATGGAGCTGTGGTTAGGGTCCTGAATCCTGTGATCAGTCCTTCAAGGAAAGCATTTATTTTTTAATTCACTTTTGTTTGCCTTTCTTTAGAACTTAGTCCTTATTGCTCTTATTTAAAATTCTTGTCACTGGATCAATTTCTTGACCCATAAGTTATGCATTTGTTGTGCATTTTAACAAACTCCAAGTCCTGGCATTACAGAACTTTGTTATTTATAGGACTGGGTTGCATTTAGGGTTGGGGGTACAGTAGCAGGTCTCCCTATGTTGGGATGTTATTGACAGAAGCTAGGCTTGCCTCTCCATACCAACCACTGAGCCTGAGTTTGGTATTATTCATTCATTCTCTCTCTCTCTCTCTCTCTCTCTCTCTCTCTCTCTCTCTTTTGGTACCAGGGATTGAACTCAGGGGCACTCAACCACTAAGCCACATCCCCAGCCCTTTTTTGTATTTTATTTAGACACAGGGTCTCACTGAGTTGCTTAGCACCTTGCTTTTGCTGAGGCTGGCTTTGAACTTGAAATCCTCCTGCCTGAGCCTCCTGAGCCTCTGGGGTTACAAGCATGTGTCATTGCACCCAGCTATTTTCTCTTTTATTGGTAAGAGTCTGTTTGACAAACCTAAGAATTAATAGTTGGTGCGTGGTAGTTGGGTCTGCAACCTGAGTGGGTTTATGTTTACATCTTCCATCTTGCAACACTGTCACATAATCAGAGATTATGATATGGCTGTGGTTTAATAGTGACTGCCCTGCATATAGATCTGAAGGATCTGAAAGATCAGAATCTGGATAAGCCACTTAACCTCTCTAAGCCTCAGAGGTGTCAGGAAGATTAAATACAATTATATAGAGCTGACCTTTAGCAATTTGAGTTCAGATTGAATAGAGCCTGGATTTCTGGACATGGAAGGCCTTTGGGAGATGATCTAGCCTCGTTGTATAACTGAGAACCAGAGGAACTTGACTTCCCCTGAATGGTTCACACCTCCATTACTGTGTCACAATTACCACCCAGTGACACTTGCCATTTAATCTGAGATGGGTTGAGATGGGTGTTCACTCAGGATGAGGAGGGTAGTTTTTGGACTCATCTGCAGGGGATCTGTATTACTCCCTTGCAGTTCACCATGTCTGCAGCCTTAGACGAGCTATTTAACTTCTTTCAGAGAGCGTCTTTCCATGACAGCCAATAGAAATGAGTCTGTTTAGCTTAGAGGTTTGACGAGCATTAAATGAGATGATACATTTATGTAGTGCTCTCAACACAGTAACTGGCACCTGGAAAATATTCAGCACTTTTATTGTTTGTGAATGAAAGGTGTTAATGTCATAAGATAAAATGGGAGACTGATGTAGAATATAACCTCAGTTCTTTTTACCAATAACCTCTTCTCTGAACCCCAGGCTGAAATTGTGCACCATGAGAGAGTGGTGAATAGCCCTTGCTCAGCACTTATTCAATCAAGCAGTCAATCAATTTAAATACATTTGTTTCTTGCTGAATAAATACTTTTATAATAGAATGTCTGCATTCTGTGACTCCCTCTGGTTATTGTATACCTCTTGCAGTTTCTGTGATCTGGGAAGGAGAAGGTTCTTCCTTCTTCATTGTATACATGGAACAGATATGGACGGTCTCCACATTACTTCTTTTTGGCATGGCCCTGTGTTTGGAGCATGGGTGTGTCTGATCACTAGGGATAACAAAGCCACACTGTGGCTCTTAGGTACTGGGAACCCATCCAGTTTCCTCCTCCTGAACCTGACTCAAGTCTTCCCTGAAATATTCTGTTAGCCCCAGTCCATTCTCTGTCTATCAGCGGCCCTCTTTATATAGCACAACTGAGTTTCCAGAGTTTATGTTTCCATAGCCAGTGTTGCAGAGGTGTTCTGTGAATACAGAAAAGAATTGAGGGAGGATTCGTAAGTGTCACTAAAGCAAGTAATGAAGTGGAAAGTAGTGGCGCCAACACTGAAAGCTATCAGTGAATCTTAAAATGACATTTACCAGCTGGGTGTGGTGGCCAAAACCTGTAATCCCAGCTACTCAGGAGGCTGAGGCAGGAGGATTGCAAGTTGGAGGTCACCTGGGCAATTCAGTGATACTGTCTCAAAATAAGGCATTAAAAAGTGCTAGGGGGCTGGGGATATAGCTCAGTTGGTAGAGTGCCTGCCTCGCAAGCACAAGTCCCTGGGTTCGATCCCCAGCACCGCAAAAAAAAAAAAAAAAAAAAAGTGCTAGGGATATAGCTCAGTGGTGGAGCACTCCTTGGTTTGATCCTCAGTAAAAAAACACACACACACACAGAAAGAAAAAAAGAAATAGACATCTACCACAGACAACAACTGTGTAAGTATTTGGTAAAGTTTAAATGCACTGTTTTAGAATACTTTTTAATGTCCCTTATCTTTATCATTGTATACTTTAATATTCAAGTACTATGAAAAGAAGTTATGTTCTGTCCACAGTGCCGTTTTGTGGTTGGGTATTTCAAACGATGGTAAAACTCTTTAATTCATTGGCATACAACTTTTTGTTATTGTGATTTAAAATTATTTGCCCTTGCTGTTGTTCATTTTTTCTTTTAATCAGCTCCTTGATCCCTCTCCATCTGCCAGTTGATTTGTGGACCAGAATTTGTCTTTTTATACTATAGACCACCTTGGAAGAATATTGAAAAATTAGGGGGCTAGGGATGCCAGATTTAGCAAATAAAAATATAGGAGTTCCAGTTAAACTTGAATTTCATGTAAACAGTGATTTTCTAATAAATATGATCTGTGCAGTACTTGGGACATACTTTTACCTAAGAAAGTACAGATGTTCCATCACTTATAAGGGGATCAGGATCACCTCTGGATAAACCCATCGTAAATTGAAAGTATGGTTGAAAATATTCTAAGTCTGAACTGCATTTGATAAACTTAACCGACCTAACATCTAGCTTAACCTAGCCTGCCTTAACCATGCTCAGAGCACTTATATTAGCCGACAGTTGGTCCAGATCATCTAACACAAAGCCTGAAGCATTGGCGGCCTCCTGTAACTTATTGTATGCTGTATTGTAAGTGAAAAGCAGGGTGTTTGTGTAGATGCGCTTCATCCCCATCGCAAAGCTAGAAATTCACATCTAGCCTTCATTAAGTCAGGGGACCATCTCTTCTTTATCTGAAATTCATATCTGACTGAGCATCCTGCATTTTATCTGGCAACCCTGACTGGGGTGCAGTGTCAGGGAGGGCCCTGGGTGTAGCCAAAGGAAAGGTGTCAGAGGGGGCGATTCTTATGGCAGGGCGACCTTGATCCCTGGGTCTCCAGCCCTGTGTCTCTTCACTGTGACACCGAATAGGATGCTGGTGTGGTCTGGAGGTGAGGGATAGGTTAATTCTGAAGGAGCAAGAGGGCCAGGCTCTTGGAAAAGTTTCCTCGACTGTGGTGTTTTAATTCCCAGTTGTCTGCCCTTCCCCCATGATACTGTATGAGCATGGTCCTGCAGTTGGAGCAGAACTTAATCTTGCTGGTCTTGCTCTGCCCTCAGCCTCTGACTTCCTTCGAGTCTTCCTCATTCATCTCTTTTTTCATTATCCAAGGAAGGAGGTGTAATGAAAAACTTTGACAGATTTCCTGAAGTGCTTTCAATGGGACAGCTTAGAGCATACGTCATTTTTTGTCTTTCGTCTTAACCACAGCACTGTCCGCCATGTTTCCAGCCTTTATTCTGAGGAATGAATAAAGGCCTACTGATTGCTATTAAATTAGCATCTCAGAAACTCTTTGTCCTCATGCTTTGATGAGAGAAAGTGGTGAATCAGGGAAATTTTTTTAAGCCACATTCATATCGGTTGAGGTCTCATCAGCAAAAACTAAGATGAATGAGAAAACTGTTGGGCTGAGTGACAGACAATCAGGTCCTGGTGCTGTGAAGTGGACCCAGTTTGGGGAAGGAATTCCAGGAGGCATCTGCTTTCTTAGCTTGCAGCCACACTGAAAAGTATATTGAAGTAATCCCCATCTTTCCCCTTCCAAATCGCAACTGTTCTGAGCTTCAACATGTTTTCTCTGAGGAAAGCTGGATTGACACGAAGTCACACATGTCTGGAATTATCTCCAAGCCCTTTATAAACAGACCAAGACTTGGAAGGGCGCACCTTAGGTTACTGAGTGTTTTCCTGGGCTGGGCTCCAAGGCTTCCTGACTCTTGAACAATAATGTGTTCTTTCCATGATACTTTATGTATTTATTTTACAGAAGCCTGTGCCTTTTATCCTTTCATATCCACTTTGAAAACATACTTGTGTCCTGTAGGAGCAGAGGTTCCAAACTTATGGAGTACTGTTTAGAGTCTCCACAGTATACATGTGCTGAGAATGAGAGGACTTCTTATTTCTCCCCCTTCCCCTCCCCCTCCCCCTCTCTCCTCCATCTTCCCCTCCTTCTCCTGCTTTTTAATTTTTTTAAAAAAAATAATCATCAATTTATGTTTTTTGGTCATGTGCCTGTAAATATTTTTGGGGAGCATTCTTGACTGGGATTTCTAAACATCCTGATTAGGGGGAGGGAGGTTGAGTATTTCTTCCTGAGATAAATTCCTTAAGAAAGTTTGGGGTAGTTTTGAACTTTAGGTTCTGGTTTTTTTTTTCCTTTCACTTTCTTTTCGGGCTTCAGATATTGTATTTCTGGCTATAAGGCATAAGGAAGCCTACAATTTGTGATAGTGGTTATGTGATTGGGATTTACGTTGTAGATTTAATGCTGACAATTCACTTTTAATATAAGATGTCCCAGCTGGAAGGAATCTCAGATATGACCTGGTTCAGTATTTTCCCTCAGAGGAAATGGGGACTTCTACTGCATGGATAGCTCATGGTGAAGCTAGGAGCAATATCTGTTTTTGCCTGATTTCAGAGCACAGTTCTCATTGAGAAAGATAGTTCAGTCTTATTTAATTTTTTGGACTACTGGAATATCCTTAAGTACTCAAACTAATTATACAGATTTTTTGTTTTGGGGTTTTTTTTTTCTTTTTTTTTATTTACTTATTGATTCATTGAACACAAATGGAGTACAGCTATTGTTTCACTGGTTGTACACAAAGTAGAGTCACACCATCTGTGCGTTCATACATGTACACAGGGCAATGGTATCTGTCACACTCTGTTATTATTTTTACCCCCCACCACTCCCCCACCCCTCCCTTCCCTCTGTGCTATCTATCCTTACTCGTTTATGTGTCTGCTTTGGGTGCTGGGGATTGAACCCAGGGCCTTGAGTTTTCTGTACCCTTGAGCGACACTGTGGCCTCTGAAAGTTGTTCTGAAGTCATTAATCTTCTAAAATCTTGACTCTGTAAAATATAATTTAACTGTTCCTCAATCTTCTCATGATCAGCACTACACCGAGAGCCTTGGCAGTTTTGAATGGATATCCTTTGCTGCTAGGAGGTTCTAGAACTCTTGGCTTTCATTTATATTGAGACTCCTGCATGACAAGGCTCATGAGTGCATGGATTGATTTTATGGCTTTGGGGGACCTTTCCTCATTGTCAGTTGTCATTTTTTGCTGCTTATAATAAGGTTTTCTCTCTCCTGTCTGATTTGTCCCCACAAAATTTTAACTTATAGAGATGACTGAGTGATGCCATAGAGGGGCAGGCGCCATTGAAAGCAGATTTTTATGACTTGAATTTCCCAGAGAAGAGAGCAGGCCATACCACGCAGGGCCTTATGGGTAGTCACCAGTTTTTGGTCAGGAGGCAGAAACAGGAACGGAAAGTAGGTGGAGCCTAGCCCAGAGCCTTTACTAGGGATTTTGTGTGGAAAGCGAGGTAGGTTGGAGAACAGTTTAGGATTGAGTGATTTGAATAGCTGAAATTGGTTCTGAGCTGTTAGGGGTCTCTGGTTGTCTGCTGTACGGCTCTAGATCTAGGGTATGGGAAAAATGGACTGTGTATGTGAGAGTTAGATAAGGAGGTGGCTCAGTGAATGGGCTCTGGATTGCAGTGCAGATGGAAACCACTTTCGCCATCGGTTTGGCCCTATAATTAATGGACACCAAACATACAAATATGGAAGCTAAGAAAACACAGGACACTTTCCCAGACTCACTTTGCTGCATTTAAGTTTGTGGTCAACCAAGAAACCACTTACCCAAACCTATTGGAAGGTGTGTATTTTTCATGGAGAGTTCTGGAATAGTGTGTATGTTATTTTGTGTGTGTTTGTGTGTCTGTGTGGAGGTGGGAGGACTGGGGTAGATTTTTACTTTATTTTGGGGCTTTTCTGTAACTGTGGACTTAAACAAAGACTAAATATTTTTATAATTAGAAACAAAGCTACTTTATTTGGAGACACATGTGCATGAGTAATGAAGAACTAGATTATGTTTGAGAACTTTCTTGCCCTGGGACTGTGATTCATTCTCTCTCTTCTAGTTGGAATGGTTCTGTAGAAAAATTCCACCCATGTTTAAACCAAGTGCAAATGCCACTGTTACCGTGATGTCACTGTCGGAGTAGCCGTTTCTGACCACCTTTCTCAGCTCTAGCTCTGAAGTACTCTTTTCACAATGCCAGTATGGCACTTAACTACTTTTTGGGTTTGCTCAGTGTGCATTTTCTTGGTTCTTCTCGGTGTGGTCCTTTATAATCTCGTGCATTCATGCAGGGTCTTCTGTTGAGCTTTGCATGCAGGACAGGCCCAGATATGAATATTTGTTGAGTGGCATCTGTGTTGGCTTGCCATGGACATTGTGGCTGACCCGCTGGATTTCAGACTTGTCTTGGCAGTTGAGGCTATCTGCTGAGTGACTCCAGGAATGTATGAAACTGCTCTGTCTATAGTACGTGGTAATGCCTCTAAGTATTTAAAGTGTTACCAGACATTATGATAGACAGGTTCTACTCAGCATTTCTGAGACTGATGGGGCTAATCTACGTTTAGAGATGGAGTCACTGAGGCAGAGGAGGGGGCTTAGGATAACTAAGATCATACAGTCAAAATAATGAATCAGAACGACTTGAACCTAATCTTGTCTGCAGGCAGACTGAAGTTAATTTTTTATTTGAATGAAAAATCCCAAATGTCAAGGGCTTCATGGATAACACTGAAGTATGAGCCGTGGTAGATTTGGTAGGTGTGATAGGTTTAATAAAGACCCCCTCAAAGTCTTCCATGTCACAATTCCTTGAATCTCTGAATATGTTACTTCACATGGCAAAAGGTCGTTGCAGATGTCATTAAGGATCTTCCAATGGAGGAACTATCTTGGATTTTCCCAGTGACCCAATGTAATGATGTGGTTTTTATAAAACAGAGGTAGAAGAATCAGTCTGAGAAGGAGATGTGGCACGGATGTCAACAGAGGTGGAGTGATGTGGTGTCATTAGCCTGGCAACACCAGCAGCCTCCAGGACCTGGGAAAGGGAAGGAGTGAGCCTGCTAAGGGAACACAACACAGCCAGCACCTTGGCTTAGTTTAATCAGACCTGTTTTGGACTTTTGATCTCCTGAATTGTCAGAAAATAAATGTATGCTGGTTAAGCCACTGAGTTTGTGGTTATTTATTATAGAATCAGTAGGAACTAATACAGTGTGCTTCAGAAGTCTATAGTTCCCTTCAGTTCTGTTGGGCCATGAGTATTGCAGAAATTTGGACAGAAAGAAGAGGTTTGCCCATGATGCCAAGAGGAGGGCATTTTGATTTCTCTCTAGTCTCAGTGCTCAGAGGAAAACCGCTCCCCGTGTGCTTCTCAGCAACATACCCTGCCCTGGCCACACACCTGTACTCAGGAGGATTTGTATGCCTCCAGTGTGCAGATGCTGCCCTAGATCCTGAAAAGATGCTTAAGTATGTGAAGGTACAGCATCACCTTCCAGGAGTTTAGACACTAACTCTGTTAGCATCAGGCATTTTCTGCCAGAAATAACTAATTCCCTGTCCCCTACTTCTTTGAAGATTTCTTGTTTCCACATGTACATTAAAAATTATATATGGCATGTTAAACACTTTTATTGGTATCATTTAAAGCATAATATAAAACTCAGGTTCTCAGACACCATAGGAAAGAGACTGTAATTTATTGTCTCTTAACCAGGTGAGAAGCCAGTAATGGGGCAGGGTGGCCTGGGGAAGAGTGGAGGGAGATGCTGAGAGGTGTGGGTCCCTCAGTTACTGAGAACTGCAGCTGGGGAGGAGGATCTGCCACACTTAGTGGGTCTGTTCATCTCTAATATAGTTAATAATCACTGTTTAGTCATGAAACAGAACCAAGGGCAGGGAATGCTGTGGAAGCAGGGCTGCCTGACTTTCTTCTTAAGGGGATATTGGTGCAGCCAGTTTACAGGTGTTAAGTCACCCTCTGATCGGAGCAACAGGGTGGAGTTGGTGGTGGATGCACCACATCTCTTGGTGCCATCCAGGAAGCTAGGGATTTGTGAAGTGGGTCATAGTTCACAGATGCCTTTCCAAAGTTGTCAGAACTTGGGGTCCAGTGGACATTTATTTCTCTTCATCAGAGTCCAGGGACTCCTTGCATTGACTTTAGTCGGAGCACAGAAGAGAAATCCAAACGTGTTGCATGTCTCTTCGGATGTGGTACAAACCTAGGTGGAAGATGGCACTCTCGCCATTAGAGATGATTTGCTCTGGAGTTATAAAGAGACTGCACACTGTGTTTCCAAGGCGGATCACAGTTTCCACTGAGAGTGCCCAGGGTCACTTGGCCTAACTGACTTGTATTTCTACTCATTGTGAGGAAAGGATCATAAGACAGAATGGGACTAATTTCTGGAAAAAAGTAGTAAATATTTTGTAACATACTGCACAGTTCTTTCACAACAAGTATTTGATGAGCGGACTTTTATTATCCACTGTTCTTTAGGAGAGAAAACCCAGTAATCTTCCTGAGCTGAGGAACTCTGAAAGGCTACCAGGGAAGGTAGACCAGATGGAGTTTGGAGGGCAAGGGTAGAGATCTGAACAGACCTGGAGAGTGAGTGGGTAATAATCTAGAGGAGATCTAGACCCACCCTGTCCACACATATTCTGGGAATTCTTAGACAAGTGGTGGGGAGACAGGAGGCAAGACTGTGCTTCGGGAGTTGCAGCCAGAGTGTCCCGGAGCATGTTGCTCTTTCTCCTTTTTCTCAAGATGGGCAGTCCGACCTTTGCACTGTCCATGAGCCCCACCGTCAGAGGCAAACAGAAGAGGTCGAGGATGCAGAATACTCACTTCTTATGCCTTATTTTAATTCTGATAAAGATTTATTTGGGAGAGAGTTTGAAATGAAAATTCCAAATGATCTCTTCCTTTGATCATCTGCAGAAGTTCATATAAACCCTCTAATACTCAGGTTATATGTGATTCTGTATTTTTTTGCCCATTATTTTATGTTCAAAAGTAGATTTCCCAGTGTAGTACTGATTTATTCTGGCTCTTTGAGACCATGCTATCCTTTTTTTTTTTTTTTTTTGGTTTGGGGAAAAATATGATCACTGATTTGTTTTTCCTTTAAAAGCATGTAAAATTTAGTTAATTTTATCCACCAAAATCTCCTTCCCAGAGATAACAGAACGTCTTTCCAGATCTGTGCTCGTCTGGCATGTTCTGCACCTTCCACTACACTGCAGGGTATCTGAATGAAAAGCATTATTTGCAAAAGTGACTGACAGTGGCTTAGGAAAAGTGTCATAGAATTTAGTTTATCTGACTAATCACAGATCTATGATGCCATGACATAGAATAGGTAAAGAAATGCCTTTTATGTTCCTAGCTCTTTAAAAGTTAATAAAAATGTCTATTTTATATACAGTTATAAAGATAGGAACATACGAATGGATATTTATTAATAGTTCTTTCTTTTCTGTAGCTTTAAATGTGTATAAACATTTAATGTGACATGCCACCATGTTTGGCATCCTGCCTGTTGTATTTTGGGCTCCCAGTGTAATTCTTAAGGAGAGCTCACAGTTTCATTGAGACTCTCACTTTGGAACATGGGCTGGTATGCGTTGGTTTTGAGATGACTTTAATCACTATTTCCACCTTCGTGTTTTCTGGGCTAAGTATATAGATAGCATTCGGAGGTTTTAAGCGGGTTTATTTTGGTGTTTTCAAAACAAGATCACAAAAAAGGAAAATTCCGTACTTCTTATACATGTCCTTCTTGACAAGCAGATGATCTTGAAAAAGATTGCAATATTATATGAAGATAGCAAAGCTATTTCCCTACTCTTCTTTAAGGCTCTGTATTTTGGTCTTTATGCATCGGTCAATTAAGAACTAAAATTTAAGGCAATCACTTCGTTTTTACCTTCTGGAATTACAGAATGGAATGATTAAGTAACTACACCTGTTCCTAGATCCCTATGCCTGTGTGTGGGCACATGGATGGATAATGTGATTTGTCGAAAGCCAACAAAAACCCCTGCAGGAACCTGTAATTTGCACATTATTTCACAGCACCATAATAAATGTTACCTAGT
Source organism: Glaucomys volans (assembly GCA_020662805.1). Taxonomy (NCBI): domain Eukaryota; kingdom Metazoa; phylum Chordata; class Mammalia; order Rodentia; family Sciuridae; genus Glaucomys; species Glaucomys volans. The sequence goes on along the minus strand of JAJEJO010005511.1, from coordinate 294,663 downwards.
TTTTAGTTTCTTTAAAAAAAAAAAAAAAACACCTTAAAAGTTTCTAAATTTTTCTTACCCTCTTTGCGCCTTCCCACCCACCAGCAGCACCTGCCCTGCCCCCATTTCTTCCTTGATAGTGAACTCTCAGCTCTGATCAGGCCTCTGTCTTCCCTGTGCTTTAGGTTAGTGGTTGAAGACCTGAGTGCTGAGGCAGGATTGGCTGGAGCTGTGATTCCTCAACCTGGGAAGTGTTAAAATACAGATGTCTGGGTTCTGCTCCCAGAGATTCTGATCTAATTGGTTGGTGCCCGACCTGGCTTAAGCCATTTCAAAATGAGTTCTCTGTGACTTGTAACCAAAACCATTTGAATAGGTACAACCTTAGTAGGGTGATCACAGGATTTATAGTCAAAGTCCAGCGTGTTCTTAGTGTCTCAAGTTCTCACCTTCCACCCTCAGGCTTTTGAAGTGGCCTGGTTCACATGCCTTCTTTTCCAGCATGAAACATGTTAGAAGGATGTTTTGTTTCATCCTGTGCTTTTGTATGTGTTTTTAATCTCATGAGGCTGGCTTCATAATTTGGCTTTTTTGGGCTTCTTTCTCTTCCCTTCTTTTTAAGTTCTACCTATTGAAGGTGTACAGCATGCTGTTTCGATACAGGTGTACACTGTAAAGTAATTACCACAGTCAGTAAACTAATCTGGCCAGCTCCTCATACAATTTCCCCTCTCCCCAGCCTGTCCCTCCTCCACTCCATTTTTTCAGAAAGAATACCCCACATCCACTCTCAGGCTATTTCTAATATACGATACGATATTATTAACTATGTTCTTAGACTTACCCAAGATAACTGCATCCTTGCACCTTTGACCTACATCAGAAGGCAGTATATTGTGATAGTTGGCCACCCCCGAATTCTGGGGGCCTGTTGGTTGGTTCCAGGGGGGTACAGATTGTTAAAGACTAGAAGAGAGAAAATAAAAAGCTTAAAAGATGTTACATGAACAAAAGTGCAAAACTGAAGTCATAAACATCTGCCAAACAAATCCACATGAGGAAAAAATTAAAAGAAATGTTAAATTAAAAAAGATGAAGCAAACTGTTCTTAGAAGGAAGCAATTGCACAATTAAGGAAGCAGGTAAAGAGAAAGTCAACCGAAGCTGATCTCCAGGGGTAGGTACTCTTTCCCAGTCATATTTAGACTTTCATTTCGAATCCTATTTTCTGATTGACATTTTTGTTTGTTTCCTCATGCATTATAGTGTTCACTCTCTTTGCCTGGGGCTGTCAGACTCAGGTCCAGGGTATTATGACTTTAGAGATGAATACGACCTAAGAAGATCCTACTCTGTATCACAGTGCAGTATCAAAACATTGTGTCCCAGGAAGAGAAGACAGTGACTCAGAAAATCCTATTGCAGTTGTATAATAATGTAGGAAACCATCTCAGAGTTACAGGCTGAGGTTTGGGTGTCTGTACTCTGACCTCATTCCATGGCCACACCCCCCTTTGTATTGTGAGGGTGCTGTTGCCTTTAGGGATCTCCAGGGTTGGGGTTTCTTACCCACACCTTGGATTCAGTGAATAGCAATGAATCTGGGTTACTACAACTAATGACTGAGTTCTTATTCTTGAATATTTTTCCCCCGTGGCTAAGTGACATAAGATGCCACCATAGCAATTTTTGCTCTTTGAAAATCCAGCCTTGAACCTACTTCTGTTCCCTTACTGAGCCCTTCATTGTGGTGATGCTCTGAGATCTGCTTTTGTGCTATTTCTTGAGACCAAAAGGGACTTTATTATTGAATAATTAAATTTTTAAATGAACACATAATAATTGTATGTATTTATAGGGTACAATGTGTTCTGTATGGTGTGTACTTACATATGGTGTGCAATGATCTGAGTAATTCACATTTCCACTTCTGAAAGGGATTTTAAACATAGCATTTTGGTAAAGTTTTTGTCCCCAATTGTGGATATTTTTCTTTTTCTTTTTAAAAAATATTGTGTAGATGGACCCAATATCTTGATTTTATTTACTTATTTTTATGTGCTGCCGAGGGTCAAACCCAGTGCCTCACATGTGGGAGGCAAGCACTCTGCCACTGAGCCCCAGCCTCAACCCAAGAGTGGATATTTTTCACTTATGTTTTCTCCATTTATTTCTGACACATACAGATATGCCCAACTATGACAGTCTGTGTGGATGGGCTTCCAAATAAATTATTGTTACTAATGGTTTGATGGAAATTTTTCCCAGAAAGCTTTCTGCCTGAGAACCGGGGAAGAGGGCATCAGGTGGACGCAGCCGGGGCCCTTGCCCCTCTCCTGCCTTTTCCTTTGCCCTCTGTGTAAGGCAGCTCTGTAGCTCTGGTTTGTTAACAATCTGAAAAGCTCCCTTACATTTTGCTGCTGGCGTAATTAAACATTGTTTCTTGGAAGTGTAAACACGGGGCTAAGAGTTATGATGCCGTAATGCATTTGGCAGAGGAACTGTGTGTCGGGAAAAGAAAAATATCCTGGAGTGGGTTTCAATTCTGCAGATAAGGGAAATGGCTTTCTTCAGTCAATTGGAACAACGTGAGACCCTGGGCCCTGCGTCAGTACTCACTCTTCTCAGATGAGTCTGCCGGGCACAAGACCAGCTTCTAAAAGAAAACTTGAAAGTAAATGGCAATAGACAGAAACAGGGCCCTGTGAACTGGGTTTTTGTTATGGCATCACAAAAATAATTTCTTTGCTGTCAAGATAAGTTAAATCACAACCGTCCTCTGATGTGACTTTTCTTCTGTCCCTGCCCTGTCCCTGAGTGCTTAGTGGCATAGGCCTGGCCTGTAGAAATCCCAGCAAGTAAATACAGATTTCTAGAGGTGGTGGAGGCAGAAATGTGTCTATTATTTAGTCAATTCCTTTCTCTTTTTTGGTGGGGGGTGTACCAGGGATTGAACGCAGGGCATTCGACCTCTGAGCCACATCCCCAGCCCTATTTTGTATTTTATTTAGAGACAGGGTTTCACTGAGTTGCTTTTAGCACCTCACCACTGCTGAGTCTGGCTTTGAACTTGTGATCCTCCTGCCTCAGCCTCCCGAGCTGCTGGGATTACAAGTGTGCACCACCATGCCAGCTATTTAGTCAATTTCTAAAAATGGGAGTTAAAGGGTAATGTCTTAAGCCGCTTCCAGAGTCATCCCAGGGAACTTCAAGAAGTATCGTTTTGAAAAACAGGAGTGAGGGTTCAATCTCTAGCATTGTAAAAAATAAAATAAAACAGAGAAAATCCCCACAAAACAGAAGCAAACCAGTTTTTATTTGTGAAACTTGATCCAGAAGAAATCTCTTATTTCTTATAAAGGTAACTGATCTGAAGTACTTTTTCTGCACGTCCTGTCTCAGCGTTGAGTTCAGCCCTCAGGTGCCCTTGGCTGTCTGCAGAGGTGTCTTTGCTTGTTCTTAACTGGATGCTTTGGAGGGGAATGGGCAGGGAGCAGCCCTTCCTTGCAGGCAGAGGAGTGTGTTGAGTTGAGTTGGATACAACTTTGGACCAGGGGCCTGGAGAAGGTGGTTACTGTTCTGACCAGTCACAGACCAGCTGTGTGGGCAAGCCACTTCATTAGTCTCACCCCCTCTATCTGTCTGTCTGTCTGTCTCTCTCTCTCTCTTCCTTTTCTAAATTTGCTTAACCTGGGTGGTCCCTTTCTGCACTGTTTTTGTGAGCAGGGATTCTGAACATCTGAAGTAGGAGCCCGGTCACCCCAGCTGAACATTGCTATTTGCTTCCCATCCGGGCTGAGAGAAGCTGCCCTGTAGCTCAGAGCAAGGGCAATGGTCAGCTGAGTCCAACTTGGAGACCCTTGAAGGTCTCATCATTGTCTTTGCTCTGCAGGGGGAGTTTCGATGTCATCTGTCCTTACCTGACCCTTCTTTTAAAAAGACACACATCAGGCCTTCCCTCTGTGGCAGTTAAGTCTTATTTACTCAAATTCTCCTTAGAGAACAAAAGCATATTCCTTAGAGAACAAAAGCATTTTCCTTAGAGTTTTTTAGGAAAGTTCCGGAAGGACAGTAAAAGTTCTCATCCAAGATAGGCCTGAGACTTTCCTTTTTTCCTCTTATGATAGGATGTCATTTTCTTGTTTTGCTTTTAGTTTGTTTGTTCGTTCATCCACCAGATATTTTGGGAAATCTGCTGAGCACCTGATGATACCAGCTAGTTGGACACAAGATAAAAAAGACATAGTCTCCGTCTTCAAGAAATGTTCTCCCCTGAGAGCGATGCCCTCGCTGTGTTCCATAAGCTCTGTGTGTATGTGTTCACACACAGGAAAACAGAGCTACTTCATTATAAAACGAAGCCTGGTGTGTGGGGAAATTGTTCTTATGTGTTATCTGCACTGAATTTTGCTGTGGTATTTTCCCTTTAACAGGGGCTGCAAAAATAAATAAATACAGAACCGTTTACACTTACAAAATTCTGCATTTCCCATGTAGATGGTGTTGAGAACATTGGATGGTATCTTACAGCATGGCCCCCTTTAAGGCTCACAGTGGGCCTTGAGGGCCTGAGTAACATAACAGAGCAGTAACCACCACAACCTTGGGTTACTCTGAGGAACTTGAAGTTGTTGTTATTGTTTTTCTTATAACTGTGAATTTTCTACCTAGTCATGTTTTCCTTTTTAGTTTTTTCCATGAGGAAGCTCAGAGCTGAATTCTGTCAGTAGCCACTTAAAACCTTAACTGCTTTTCTCTCTGTGCCTCCATTGCATTTTCCCTGGGTAGGTCTGTCTTGTGAAAAGGAGGCAGATTTCTCTTAGGTGAAACTTTCCTTTAGATAAAACAATATTGTAAGAATGGTGCTTCACAGTTGACAAATACTTTAGAAGAATCCTGCCAAGTTCTTGGGACCTTTTTTTTTTTTTTTTTGATATGGTGTCACTGAGTTGCTTAGTACCTTGTTTTCTCTGAGGCTGGTTTTGAACTTGCAATTCTCGGCCTCCCAACTGCTGGGATTATAGGCATGTGCCACCTGTCTCTTGGGACCTTTTAACTAGTTTCATGTCCAGAGTTCCTATTCACAATTTTTTCTTCTCAGTTCTTTCTTAAGAGGCAGGGTTTGAAGCAACCGCCATTTTCAGGAAATTCTTTAAGGAATGGATTATTCAGCAGAACAGGCTGGAAGTGAGAGCCCAGGTTTTTAGGATGGGGCAAAGAAAGGGTCAGGGTTTGTAGGGAAAAGATACTTTGGACTCAAAAATCTTTACACCAGGACCCTAACCCAATCAATAAATGGGCCAAGGAAATGAACAGACACTTTACAGAGGAAGATCTACAAGCAATCAACAGATTTATGAAAAAATGTTCAACATCCCTCATTATAAGAGAAATGCAAATCAAAACCACCTTAAGATTTCATCTTACCCCAATTAGAATGTCTTTTATTAAGAATACAGGCAACAACAGGTGTTGGCGAGGATGTGGGGAAAAGGGTACACTCATACATTGCTGGTGGGAGTGCAAGTTGGTGCAGCCACTCTGGAAAGCAGTGTGGAGATTCCTTAGAAAACTTGGAATGGATCCACCATTTGACCCAGCTATCCCACTCCTTGGCCTATACCCAAAGGACTTAAAATCAGATTACTACAGTGATGCAGCCATATCAATGTTCATAGCTGCTCAATTCACAATAGCTAGATTGTGGAACCAACCTAGATGGCCTTCAGTAGATGAATGGATAAAGAAACTGTGGTATATATACACAAT
>JAJEJO010005511.1:240955-288815 GCA_020662805.1 Glaucomys volans | reverse complement strand
GGTCTCTCTGATAAATGAATGATGATGCATAATGCGGGGGGTGGGGAGGGTGGCAAGAATGGAGGAAGGATAGATAGATAGCATAGAGGGAAGGGAGGGGTGGGGTCGGGTGGGGGGTAAGAATAATAACAGAATGTGTGACAGGCATCATTGCCCTGTGTACATGTATGAATGCACAGATGGTGTGACTCTGTGTACAACCAGAGAAACAATAGCTGTACTCCATTTGTGTTCAATGAATCAATAAGCAAATAATAAAAAAAAAAAGATACTTTGGTACCTGCAGAAGTTATCCTCAAGGTAATTTCATTCTTAGAAATCACACACACAAAGCTTGGTGTTTGAAGTCAGAAAAAAGGAAAGTGAACATTTGAATGAAGAGGTTGTTGGGTTTGCATGAGTTTTATTACGATTTATTCCTTTGGAAGATGGAGTGAATTGTGAGCCTCTAGATATCATGTGTTCAGAAATGTAGCTAAAATAGATCCTTGTGTTGAAGCATTTCGATTCTGTCCTCATGTACTCAGTCCTTGTGTCTCTGCCAGGAACACTTTCTCGAAAGTGTAGACTTGCCTGCATTTTATTTCTTTTAATATTGGATTAAAATGATGGTTAATGGAGAGAGTGCATTTAATTTCCTTTTGGTTCAGAACTAATTTTCAATTATGAATGGAGCTAATGTAATCATAGTGGCTGTATTTGGTGGTTAAAAAATTTTGACTTGTTTCCAAATTTGACAGGACTAAAAAATGCAGAGTGCAAACTCCTTTCCAGGTCTCTCCCTGGCCACCCAGTCCACCTCTCCCTGGGGAAACCAGTCTTATGGGTTCCTTGTGTATCTTTGTATATACCAACAAAAACAATGGTGTATTGTTTTCTTCCTGTTTTTACACTAATGATGCCTGTCTACTATTCTGTGGTGTACATTTATGTTCACTTATTTCTTAAAAAAAAAACCATGAAAATACAGAATAAAATGAAATCTGTTGCATTTGTCACTAGAAATAAAAATAGAACTCAAAAGAGAGTGAGTTCTTATTGTCACAAAGCCCGGGTTAGGTAATTAGCCAGGGCAGGAAGCTGTGTAGCTGTGACCTGCCACTTATTTCTGGAGCGGTGATGACTTCTGTAACCAAAGTGGATAGAATCTTGTTATTTGCCTTATGATTCACAGAGAATTTTGTCTTTGGAGTTAGATATTTCCCTGCTTTCATTTAATCTGAATTTTAGTTAGTACTAAATTAACATTTATTCTTTTTCCCTTTCACAGAGACATGAAGTAAATAATTTACCAAAGATAATGAACTGCCTTGTATCTTGCACTGAAATATTACAGGGGACTGATCGTTACCTTTTTGGCCCACACAAGAGATGAAATCATGTTCATTGAGTTCCCACTGTGTTGCAGGTATCCTAGCCATCACTGGCTGGGAGAACAGGGATGGGTGTCAGGCACTGACCCCTCACATATGCCCCTCCTCCCAGGAGACCCTGCCCTTCATGTTTTGCACTTCAACACCCAGGACAGTTTGGGGTCCTCAAATAGGGATGTGTCTGAGCACATTTTTATGCTCTGTCTCCTCCACTCTGACGTGCTTTCTTGCAGTATCGTGTAAACATAGTGAATCAAATCTTTCCCTGCCTGCAAAATGACATTTGCCTGTCTGTAGGAGGGGTGCTGCAGGTTCCAGAGTGTATTTTCTGCATCTTTCCCACGTTGATCTCTCCCACATCCTCTGAGCTTCTTGAGGACCAGTGCTGAGCCTTTCCTGTAGAGTCAGCACAGGGTAGAAATGTCATGCATGTTTGTCAGATGAACGGAGATGCAGCTGACTCACTAGAGCTCAGGTCTAAGTGTAGCGTGCTTGAGTGTCAGCGAATCAAATTAAGACTTTAGTCTGGGGCAGTAGGAAACAATCAAAGGTTATTGAGTGACAGGCTCTCCTGTGCATCCTAACTAGTGAATTCTAGTGGCATGAGAAAAGGGGAGGATGAGTAAGGCATTACTTAGAAAGTTTTTGACCACATCTAAGTGAGCCCTGGAGGGGAGAGGGAGCTTTGCATTGCTTCTTTCTCATTGCTGTAACTAGATGGTGTCAGAAAAGTCAATTTTATATCAGACTTTCACTGTATTAGCCATTGAGTTAATGTGACATTATAATTATAAAATTATATAAGGCCCAACATATTAAGGGAATATAGAATTAGTAAAACCTTGTAATCCAGATATTTTAAGTCAGTGTTTGTGTGCACTGTGTTATAAAATGGAAAGCTCATCAGGTGGCTCAGGGTGTTGCTTTGAGAAGTTTGCTTCCATTTTTTAATCCTGTAGACTTTTATCTAGTCCCTTCTCTGTTCTCTGAGATGCTAAAGGGGTTTAAAAGCTGAATAACACACAGGCTTATTATGTCTGTGTTCCAGACATTGGACTCCAAACATAAAACAAACAGTACATTATTCTCCCTTATGCAATAAAAATGTTTATGTAAGGTCGTGTGTAAATCAGTCCTGAGTAAATTGAGTCAAATGGAATGTGCTTACAGAAGTTGCTATTTAAAGAAGACCTGATGAAGCTTTTGTATAATAAAGAACTTTTAAAAATTGAAGTCCAAATAAGCATTTCTGTGGTTCCCCCCCACCCCCCAGCAAGGTATCCTGGGTTTTCTGTGTTGGTTGAATTCCAGTTGGCCAGCCCCCTGCCTGGTTAATAGAGTATGTGATTAACTTGGTGAGTGACACTGGAGCCCTACAAAGGGCATAAAATGTAATCTACTGCTGTACCATCTTGGCTATTAAGTAGATTTTAATTCCCTTCAGCTTGGGTGGGTGTGATTTGCATCTTTGCTAACTGACAAGCATCTGCAAGAGGATTGCCTGCAGAAGCTCATTAAAAATCAGTGCAAATCCTGACACTGTCTCTAGCAGCAGGCATCAACTTGCAGAACCCTTGAAAGTGGATTATATTTCCAGTATCTGTAGAGCTTCCTCACTCTTTTCCTACCACCCTGAAAGTGTAGTCCTAGAATATTTAGTATGATGGGTACCACTCAAATATACCCAAGAGAAGCTAAGAACCAAAGAACCTGTCGGAAGAGTGGGACATAGGAATTCCAGTATTTTTTTTTTTTGCTAGTATGTTTACTGAAATTAATTTATGCTCAGATTACTTTCTAATTTGAACATGACCACCTGCAGCATTTTCCAGCATTTAGGAATATTGGGATGAAGCTGGCATTTCTATTGAGAACTTTCTACGTTTGCTTCTGTTTTTCTAAGAAGGCTGCCTTCAGTAATTTCAGTACAGCAGCTTTGTTGTGTCATACTGCTCAGTGAGCTGAAGCCTTTTGGGAGAACAGCACTTGGAGAGAGACCCACGGTGTAATAACTGATCCCCTGGCACGTGTCCCAGAGTAAGCAGGGCTGGAAGCTTTTAGTGTAGTTAAAAGATGCCGGTCTGTCATTTGCATCCGCTGTAATTGGGCAAGTGGTTTCAGGCTGAGCTTTACATTATACTTCCACTAAGAGCAGCTGGTAGAAGGCTGCAGATTCCGTGTGAGCTGGGGACCTATCATCTGCTGTGTTTAATGCAATCCTGCCTCATCTCGGGAGCAGTTTCTTATTAATGATGATAATAATGCACAATCTTGGTGAAAGATAATGCTTGTGGTTATTAGAATATGCACACTGAGTAGGGGCTCTGGCAAAAAAGGTGGCAGTGTTGGAAGGTGAGTATTTAATATAAGGTTACTGATGGGCAGAAGGCAAGCGTTCTGCAGGATGGGGAAAGCCTCAAATGGGATTAGCTTAAGAGCCTTAAATAAGATGTCTGTAAAATGTCAGCTTTTTAGTACCAGTGAGGTAAAGCGTCCAAGAAGCCAATCTCTAGCTTCCTTTATAAACATATAGTCATCCTTGGCAGGTCTTTCTTTTTCTTTTTCTTTTTTTTCATATTCAAAGTCAACCTTTTCCTCCAGAGCCGTGTTTAAGCCGTCATCTTCCAGTAGTGATTGTGCTAAGTTGATCATTCTTCCTACCACTGCTACCCCGCCCACTTTTCTTGACTCAAAGAATAATTTATGCAACCCAGTCTTTGTTTTTAGCCTGCAATCAACTTTCTTCAAGACTGAATTGATAAACGATTATAAGGTCTGTGGACACAATAGTGCACTCCTTTGTGAGAGCTGCCTGCCTTCATTTTTTCTCCGCTCTTCGACTTGACTGGTTTGGAGTGGAGAATGGAGATGTTCCATGCATTAAGGAAAGCACTTTGAGAACTGGCCAGGACCCACTTAGTTTGGGAATGACAAACTTTAAGAGTTCCTCCTCCCTCGCATTTCCTAACCCATTCTTACTTGTCAAGACTTGGGCTTTTGCAACTGATCATTCTCCATTTTCGGTGGAAGACTCTTTCACTTTCCTTGGTGAGAGGGACAAGAATGCCTTTTAAAATGGTGGTTGGAGTTTTCCAGGGACGTTAGGGAATCCACAGAGGGGAAAAGTCTTTCAGGGAATCAGTGAAGCATGAGGGGTTTTCCGTCGTGAGAAGGTCCTGGGACAGGTGGAAGCTTGGGCAGGTGTGGGTGGTGGGAGTGTCTCCTTGCAAAGATAGAATTCAGCTGTTCACATTGGTGATGCAGTTGGTTTTAGCAAGATGGAGGGGGAAATGGCATTAATACCATGACAGCTTAATCTACCAGCTCTAAATATGTTAATTACTCTTTCAAGATGCACTTTAAAAATACACTTGTTCAGTAGCCTTGTGGAGCAGAATTTTGTCTTAGAGGCAGATTCATTCTGATCAGTTAATCTTCCTACCACTGAAGTTCTCTTCCTGTTCCTTTTTCACTTAAAAACCTTCAGTGGCCAGACATGGTGGCAGAGACCTGATAATCCTAGCAACCGGGAGACAAAGACAGGAGAATCGAAGAAAGTTCAAGGCCAGCTTGGGCAACTTAGTGAGGCTCTGTCTCAACAAAATCCACAAAATTTCTTATAAAGGGCTGAGGATATAGCTCAGTGATAGAGTGCCCCTGGGTTCAATCCCCAGTACTGTAATAATGGATGGATGGATGGATGGATGGATGGATGGATGGATGACCAGCCCTTCACTAGCCACAGCCTCTGAGTCATACTCACAGAGACCCAGACAGTTGGTTCATCCTATCTTCTCCCTGTTCTAGCACACGTTGGAACCATTCCTCTCACTCACATTTGTGACCGTACTGTTTTATTTGTTTGAATTCCCAGCCCTTTTGCTTGCCCAAATGCCTAGTGACTTCCCGTTTGCCTGTGGAGGTTGAGCTTAAGTGTTTCAGTGTTCCCTGACTCTCAGTCCCGGGTAGGCGTCCTCTGGTCTATCCTCCCCTGATATGGGCGTCCCTCTGTGTTCTGCACAGCTACTATCATGGAATGGATCACCCCCAGTGGGCCCTACCAGTTCTATAGATGGAATGGTATACAGTCCCCCAGATTCACACGTTAAATTCTCCAAGCCCTCATGAATGGGATTATAGACAGGCACCAGCAGAGTCCCTTCTGCCTGCCACTCAAGGACATAGGGAGAAGATGGCCATCTGTAAACAGGCCCTCACCAGACATTGAACCCTCTGGTGCCTTGATTTTGGACTCCCCAGAATCCAGAACTGTGAGAAATAACTTGGTTAAGCCCCCCATCTATGTACGTTTGTTGTGGGGCCTGAACAAATAACAATAACAAAAATTTGTTAGTGAACCTGGGGCTTGGCTGGGCTCAGGTACGGAGCTGTGGCCTGGAGTCTGCGGTCAGAGGGCGGCTGAGCCGAGTTCAACCCAAAGATTTCTCTGCTCACAGGTCTGAGGCTGGGGCCCCTGGAGAACCCTCTTCAGTGTTTTCCCCACTGGCCTCTCCACATGGCAGTCTCAGGACCTCTTACAGGGTGGAGGAAGGCCCCGAAGGGAGTGTTTCAGGAGAACCTGGCAGAACCTCCCTCGGCTTGGAAGTCACACAGTTATTTCACTGCATTATTTCCATTGAGGTGGTCACTTTGGGGTGGCCTGCTCACTTTGGGGTGGGCAGAACAGAGAGGGCCAGTTTTCAATCCCTAATGGAAGGAGTGGGAAAGATTGTGGGAAATATGGGCCCCCTCGTTCTTCTGTTTAATTGTGGCAAAATGGACATTACTATAAAATGTATCCTCTTAGTCTTATGTCCAGTTCAGTGGCATGAAGCAGCTCCACTCTGTTGTTCAGTAATCTCCATTGTCCATCTCCAGAAATCTTTTCATGGTACAAAACTGAAACAATCTATGCCCACAAAACAATAGCTCCCTTTTCTCTCTTCCCCCAGCCCCTGGTAACAAGCATTCTGTGAATGTGTATTCTAGGTACCTCTTATAACTGGCATCCTACATATTTGTCTTTCTTTAACTGGCTTATTTCAGGTAGCTTATTTCAGATAGGTAAGTCTTTGAAATTCATCCATGTTGTAGCATGTGTCAAAATTCCTTCCATTTTTAAGGCTGCATAATATTCCATTAGTATGTATTTATCATGTTTTGTTTATCCATTCATCCATTGATCAACACTTGGGCTGCTTTCCACCTTTTGGCTGTTGTGAGTAATGCTACAAGTAATGTACTTGGGTACAGTGGAAGATGTATTTTTAAATCAGCATGCTATTACGGTTATTCTGGCATTTCAAGTCTCTTTTCTTACCAGATTAGAAAACCTGAGGACAGGAAGAGTGACTTTCTGTATGGAAATCCCTGGGACCCAATGTTTGTTGAGTGAATAATGGATAGATGGAAGGATGAGTGATAACTATCAGTATTAGATGGAAGTTTTCATTTCTGAAATATGACGAGGGGCTTAGCATGTTGCAAGTGGGGTCATCCAGTGACATGCATCCTAAAGGCAGTCACAATTGAGCTCTGTTATTTTAAAGTAGTTACTGGATGACACTTGGCAAGAGTTTTATAAATATGGGTTGAGTTGAGCTAAATTGCAATTGAGAAACAGGCTATGAACTTGTAAAGTGATATTTTAATACGTGTTCATCATTTTATATCTTCCACTGTGCTTAACAAATGGGTTTTATGTTCTGTAATGTTCAATATAATTTAAGGGGTTGTGATGGGAGACTACTTCCTTTGTGTATTGATTAGCTTCTTGTTAATTACATTTTAAGCCTGGAAACCATGATAATGTCATACATGTGCACAATGCGTAATACTAGATGTGATTTTTTCATTAGATCAATTTTAGACGTTTTCATGTGTGAGGATGGGTGGTAACACCTCTTCCTAAGGCAGGATTCTGATTTTGTCACATTATTAGGCACTGTGGCTATTGTATGGATGGCAATAATAAACTTTGTGCTGAGGGTATATTGCCTTTTATTTTTAAATTAAGGACCACAGAGGAAGGAGAACATCTGTTAAAGTAGCAAATACATAACCATATTTACTTCTGTCTTCTTTTATTAACAATCCCCCATCTGTGGATTTATGCAAAAGCGAAAACAAAAAACAAAAAAAAAGAAAAGAAAAGAAAATGACCACAGTATCCAGACACCCTGTTTCATTATAAGTGAGATGAACACCAGGCAGTGTCTTCCTTTCATTTCTTGATGAATGCTCCTCAAAGTCATGTTCCAGGAATGGTTGAATATTTTCACATACTTCTTATGTCTTTTATTCAGACAACTTGGTGAAATGGAAAGTGGAAAAGAGCTTTGAATTCGTTAGGGTCAAATTTGCATTTTGGTTCTGCCATTTACACGTAAAGGTGCTGCTTGGAAAGAGAAGAAATAATACTGATCTCATAGCCCATTAGAAAGATCCAGTTTAACCCAGCTGACCAGTTAGAGAGGATACGGGTCTGTAAATAATTTGATGTTGTATTGTGGGCTGGAGCCTCTGTGTGATTGGTGAAGGATGGCATCTGTGACTGTTGAGGTGATGTGAGCTAAGTCACCTGTCCTGGGAGTTAAGGTGGCACCAAGGGGGCTTTCTGCCTGCATCTAACCCTCTTGCTTAGTATCATAGACTTTTAGATATGCTAAAGCTTTTTATTTGGTAGAAATAAAATTGAAGCCCAGAGAAGTCAGATAAATTATGCAAGTCCCTGAGCTCATTAGAGGCAAAGTTAATCCAGTGTTCTATTGTATCATGATGTCCCTGCCTGCCTGCCTGTCTTTTCTCAGTCTTTCTTTCTGCTTTTCTCTTTCTGTCAACCATGGTCCACCTTACTTTAGCACGTACACACACACACACACACACACACACACACACTCACACTCCTGAGTCAAAGATCAAGAAGGGTGTTTGTCCAAGTTCCCTTTCCCCTGGAGCCTGCCAGTGCTGTTCCTGGCTAGACCTGGTTCTTGGTTGTTGATCACTTGCAGCAACAGCATATTTTCTAAGGCTAAATATAGTTCCCTCTCTCTAGGTTTTCCTTTTTATTCATAGGCTTTGGATCCACGTAATATCCTTGAGTCATCCATATTCTCTTTTGTTTATCCTAGTTTTCCTGACCTGTATTACCATTACAATCTCTCTGCTAACCCCAATTTCATATACCTGAAACCCCCGGGTTCTGCACAATCATGTTCACAGTGACATGACTTAATGAGTACGATAGGGTTGGGGACAACCAGTCTAAATGTATGTTATTTTGCAACCAGAGCATGAACAAAACAGTCAGAACCATAGTAGAAACAGTAGCACAGTTCAAAAGACTTTAAATTCTTCTATAGGCAGACACTTGTTGGTAAATATGACTTTTCTTAAGAAATGTTGGTTCTGCTTGATAGATGGGGATATAAGAAAGGGTATAAAACCAGGAAGTGTTAGGAGTGAAATGCACAAAGATCTGTGGGAATCACACAAAGGGTCGTGCAGAGGGCACAGTGCCCTGCAGGCTCAGTCCTCGAGAGGACCAGGCTGGGTGGGATCTGGTGCCACATGGAGTTCTCTGGTCAGCTTTGCTGTGCGCTTTGTGTCCAGCTGCTGGGTGTACCTCGAGGTACCAAAGTGTGAGAAGAATCACGGATGAGCCAGGGTGACTTCTGCACTGTGCCCCATCAGTCCTATTCCTAGTCTAATGCACATCGTGGAGGCATGTCCTGGAGCCGGGCAGATGACATTCAGCCCTTCTACGGCTGCCACACAGCACCAAAGCACCCACTGGGTTATCTATCTTGTAAGTTCAAAAGATTATTTTGTACGTATTATTCATTCTGAATTTGATGGCTGCCTGCTAAGTCTCCCTCAACTCTAGAAAATAAATAAAGATATTTCAGAGGGCCTTTCTTTCCCAAGAACTTTAATGCCAGGTTCCTGGTAAGCTGTGGGAAATATTTGCAAAAGCCTGAGGGCAAAGTTGCAGAGAGTCCCAGGGGCAAAATCAGTGATTTTAAGAGCCAATGAGGCAACATGATAGAATCCTTTATGGGGGGCATGTTGGGGGGAGACACCTTTCCCCAAGTGATAAAACCACCAAAGGAAACTGATTATCTTCTAAGGGTTTATAACCCATTTCTGCCCATTATTTCTTAGTCTCACCTGTTACTTTAATTTTAAACTTTTCTATGCGAGTTCTGTGAAAAGACATTTTGTGTTGTTTTGTGTGACAAGCCCAGATAAAAATAAACAAGAATGATGCCTTTGGTGATCAACCGACTGAAGTTGAGGGAGGGCCATTGACTGGAGCCTTTGGTTCTGTGCTCATGAGCCTCCCCCACATCCTGGGTGCCAACCCGCGAGGACTCAGTGGAGTCCTAGACTCTGCAGAGGGCTCTGTGGTACTGCCAGGGGCGCTGGGGGAATGAGCTGTGCCTCTGGGAGTCCATGGGAACCAGCAGTGAAGACTGAGAGATGGGGAGAAATGGCAGCAGGCATACAAATTAGGAGCCAGCAATGCAGACCTGAATTGGTGTCCCATGTCACTTCCTACGCGTAACTTGGTTTTAGGCTTTATCAGGCCCCACTCGGTCTCAGGGCTACATGGGTAAGAGCCTTCACATGGACCACCCTACAAAAACGAGTTAGGAAAAGCAGATTTCCCTTATGCTGGATGACAGAGCTTTCCCTAAGTGGGTGGTGATTGAGCAGGTTTTTAAAGAATGGACAGGTTTAGAGGAAGAGAAGGAAAGTGAGCTTCAGGAGGAATTCTGGACTAGGAGACATACAGAGATATTCCTTTGGGCTTTTGAGGATAATAAGTACAGTATCAGTGGATCTCATTCCTGGGACGTGGGGCAATTTGATGTGTGTGTATTATTCTAGCCATTCACTCAATGAGCACTCATTGAAAATTGATGATAATGGCCATATGGAAAGTCTCAGAGCTTATTCAGAGCTTGGGTCCCTGGGGCATAGTCTGGTCGAAACAGCAATATTCTTTTCTTTCCTGTCAGTGACTGTTGCTTATAAGTTATAAAAAATGGAGATTCTACTTAGAGTCCTAGCTTCCAAAGTTGTTAAAGGGTATCACCATTTAGTGTTAGCACTCCCTCAGCAAACTGATCCAAGAATGATATTGATTAATTAGATTTAGTGACGTAAGGCTTTTGTGAAGCTGGAGTCTGAGTCTGTAGATCACTGCTTCTTCTAGTGGCATGACCAGTTGTATAAGAATCTAAGGTGCATTTACTTCATCTTTGAAGTACCACGATTTGGTAAGAGTGCTACTAAGCAGTCAGTCAGTCCCCTTTCTCTTTCTCTTTCAGTTGTCTGCCAAGGTTTTGTGTGCATTAAGAAATTGGGATTGGGACAGGACCGCACGGTTGGTTCAGTGGAAATTAGGCTCAGCATTGAGGCTTTGCATGCATAGCAAGAGCTGCATTTTGACTTGCCTTCCTCCGTAAAATGCAGCTAAGCTGATATCCAGAACAATGGTGAGAAAGCACTAGGTAATCTAAAATATGAAAGATGGTATAATATACAAGGTGGGAGGTCGTATGTGAAAGCATCTTCAGTATCTTCACTCTGAGTGCAGGCTTTGGGGAGATCTGGTGTTCTCTGATTTTCTGTAGTCCCACCCAACTCCCCCTGAGTTCTTTCTCTAGGAAGGAAAGTGCTCCCCAGGTCTGGGAATCCATTTGTCTGAAGGCCACAAGGAGACCTCCCCATGGCTCTGCCCCTTCTTCTTCTCTCAAAATTCTATTTTAGATGAGCAGAAAAGATTTGAGGCTTTTTGCAAGCTTTCAACTCTGAGGTATTTTGGAAAACTGTAATTTTGTTTGTTCTCTGCTGTATGCATGTGGTTTCGTAAAACACAAGTGTGATTATTTTCTGCATCTTTTCCATAGCAAACATCTCTCCCTCAACTGCAGGCTCCAAAAGTAGGTTCTCTAGTGCTCTTGGTGCTCAGTCTCATGCTGGTTGAGACTGACTTTCCTGGTGAGCAAACCAGACGCCATGCTTTGGACTTCTACATGGCTTCCTACCTTGGCTTGGGGTTTGGCCCCCACATATCCAGCTACCAGACATGCCTGCTGTATTCCATGTTTTCCAGCAAGCCATGAAATACTGAGTTATGATGAAACTTAATTTGATGATAATGAGGTGGGTCTATATAATAACCCTTCGGGTAGTTTTTACCCATAAATTAACAATTTGTGGAAGACCATTAGTATGTAGCATGAACTCTGAAGCTCGATTGCTTGGGTTGAATCCCAGATTTTCTGCCTTTTTAAAATCCCTAGTGATTTTATTTTCTCCTTGCTGTTAATTTTTCAATCTACTTGGAATTGATTTTTGTATGAATAGTAAAGTTTGGAACTAGCTATTTTTTCTTTTTAGTGATTTTCTTATAGTGATAAAAGCATAACAATTTTCACTTTATACATGGCTTACCCACGATGCCATGGCACAATTCACAATACCTAAACTATGGAACCAGCCGAGGTATCCATCAGTGGATGAATGGATAAAGAAGATGTGATATTTTAACACAGTGGAGTTTTATTCAACCAGAAAGAAAAATTAAATTATGGCACTTGCAGGAAAATGGATGGAACTAGAGACCATCATGTTAATCAAAATAAGTCAAACTCAGAAGGTTAAGAGTCCTACATTTTCTCTCATATGTGGAAGCTAGAGAGGAAAAAGGAAAACAAGGGTGGGAGTGGATCTCCTGACAAGCAGAGGGAGATCAGTAGAGGAAAGAGACTGTGGGGTGGAAGGCTGGGAAGCAGGGGGGAAGTGTAGGGAAATGATGCTAGCCAAATTATGTTGTTAAATTGTGTGCACGTATGAATACATAACAACAAATCTCATCAACATGTGCAACTATAACAACCAATTAAAATGTGGAAAAAATTTTTCACTTTAGCCGTTTGTATTTAAGTGTACAATTCAGTGGCATTAAGTACATTCACAACTTTAAGCCTCTGAGCTGTGTGTTAGAGGGCTAATTATTTTACCTTCATGTGTCTCCATTTCCTTTCTGCAAGTGGGAATAACATGCGCAGTAAGATTTTTTTGTTTATCCTTTATATTTTTGGTACCAGGGATTGAATCCATGGGTGCTTAACCACTAACCACATTCCCGGCTCTGTTTATTTTATTTACTTTTTTTTTTTTTAATATTGAAATAGGGCCTCACTAAGTTGCTGAGGCTGACCTTCAATTTGAGATTCTCCTTCCACAGTCTCATGAGTCACTGGGATTACAGGCATGTACCACTGCACCCAGCAAGTTTTTATGAGATTACTGAGAAAACACTTGGTGTGCATGGAACACAGTAAGTGCTCAATAATGGTAGTGGCCTGCATGTAGTACCAGCAGGCCCCCATCTGTTAGTTAGCCCTCATGGCCTGTGTATGCCCCAGGCATATGAATGTGTGGCAATTATTACCCACTGAATCTGGGGTAAGATCTAAAGAATTTTCATTGCAAGTGTTGGCCAGTTTTGCATCATTTTTGCATCTACTGTAGCACAGAACTAATCTGCAGCTTGAATTTCAGGGGAAGAAAGAGTTTTTAACAGATTTGAATTTCACATTGTTTGCAGACCAATCAATAGTGAAAAGATAAAAACTATTCATCTTCAAATTTAAAGCATAATGCAGAAGACTTGAAGGGGGTATACTTCTGAATATTTTCCACCAACAAGTGCTTCTTTTCAGAGCTTTTGAGAAAACCTCTTGTTTTAAGAAAATGTGAGCAATTTTTTGTTATTCATGAATTCTAGATGAGTAAATTGTGTGAACAAAATGAGAGGGAAAAAGACAGGAGAGTAAGCATTTTGTTTACATTTATCTTTGAGAAATGATATATTTGAAAATAATACACCAGTTAAATATATCCCAATTAAATTATTTCAATAAATTGTTTCTTCTATGATTTCTAGAAAATAACTAATGTGAAACAATTTCCATTTTATAATCTGCATTCTTACTACTTTTTAGTTCACCAAGATGCTTCCAAGTGGATCTGTAAAAAAGAAGGCAGGAATCATCTGCAATAAATGCACTATTTCTAGTCTTAAAATTCATGTTCCCACAATGGAATATACTATATTCAGTCACCATCACAAAAATGCCTTTCTTATCAGCACTGCCCTAGCTAAACGTGAACTTTAAAAATTGGAAAACCAGGCACTTTGTAGACAGTTCATCCTTTGTTTCATATTTTTGGACTAAGAAAAAAAAAATTGCCTAAGGAAGTATTTCTGGAAGAAGTCTAACTTCTTAGTTGCTTTGGCTAAAGAGTTAGCCTACAATATTTTTCTTGTTTTGGGAATTGATAGTGACCCTAATTATGTATTACTGAATGAATTCTTATTTCTAAAGCTTGGAGCATGTTTGTTTCCTCAAGTGAGTGAGGGTGTAGTAATTAAATTTTGTCACTGAATTACACACACCTGGTCAGGGTGTCAGTGTAACAAACACCATCATTATTGAATCAAGTCATAAATGTGGGGCAGAGTGCTGTGGAGATAACAGAGGTGTGAATTCCAGAGGAGGTGTGAACTCCAGGTCTCGCCAGCCCTCCCACCTGGAGAAGTTGCCATTGTGAGAGAAATGATTGGCCTCGTGGCAGCAGCTGTTGGGAGACTCTTCCCTGGCTCATTCTCTTCTCATTTTTCACATTTTTCTAGAATGACATCACATGTGACCTCTCTTCATTTATTTGCTGATGGTCTTCCAAGCCTACATTTTAGCCAAGCTATTTTTCGGGGGTCTCAGACCCACAATCCAATGACCAACATACTTGGTGGCCCAATAGATAACTCAACACACTGTGTCAGAAACTAACCTATTGCTGGGCCCTGCGGTAGCACACGCCTGTGCTACCCAGTGGCTAATCCCAGTGGCTCAGGAGGCTGAGGCAGGAGGATCACGAGTTCAAAGCCAGCCTCAGCAAGTTAGAGAGATCCTAAGCAACTCAGTGAGACCCTGTCTCTAAATAAAATATAAAAAAGGACTGGGGATATGGCTCAGTGATTAAGTGCCCCTGGGTTCAATCGCTGTATCAAAAGAAAAAAGAAAGAGAGAGAGAGAGAGAGAGAGAGAGAGAGAGAAAGAAAGAAAGAAAGAAAGAAAGAAAGAAAGAAAGAAAGAAAGAAACTAACCTCCTGATGACTCCTCCCCAGTCACTCTCAAACTTACTTCTTTTCTGTGATTTCTTTTAGCAAGTAGCATACTCCGGGCATTCGCTCTAACCAGAAACTCCCAGATCCCTTGAGCTCCCTCTTTCTTTTCACTTTCCATATTTTATTGGTCGCTTACCTCTGCCAGGTCTTCCCCACGAATGTCTCCCCGTCCTTTCGTCCTTTGCATGTCAACTGCCTTCTCCTTCCTCCTGGTCCCTTCACTTACCCTTGGATCTTTGTGGATGCTGTCTTTAACAGCAAGCAGGCTCCATGGATCCGGCTGAACATCAGTACGTGGGCCTCAGCTACCTGGGCCTCAGCCCAAAGCGGGTAGCAGCTCCTCAAATAGCCACCCTATCCCTCCATCCTTCCCAGGCCAGGCCTGTCAATCCGGAATGAACTGCCCTGTCTGCCTTGGCAGGTTCCCCGATACTTATCCAGAGACTCAGCTTCCAGGTCCCTGTCTTTTAAAGCCTTTCCAGCTGTTGTAGTGGAGGTTTCACCATGCTGATGAAGGTAGTTCTCATCGCGGTACATTTTCTGTGGTTTACTCCTCTGCCTCTCCTGTCAGACTCTGAGTTACTTGAGAGTATAAATTGAGTCTCTCTGATGTCTGTGTATATGCTGTCTAGTGCCACATATGCCTCGCAGAAGGTGAGTGTGCTCAGTAAGTGACTGAGTAATGAGAGAATGTGCTGGTGCCTTTTCCAGGGGTGGGAAGGCTTGGCAAGGGGTCACCGAGCCACTGTGAGCCTCCCTGCAGCACCTATGATGAACTGAACAGGTGGTGACTTTTCTTCGCCCTCCTCAGTATTTTTCATCTTGCAGAATTGAAACTCTTTACTCATGCAACTCGAAGTTTGCTCCTCCAGCCCCTGGCAAGCACCACCCTACCCTCTTCTCTAGAAGTTGGGCCACTCCTACTCTCTCTCTCTCTTTTTTTTTTATCTTTAAAAAAAATTTTTTTTTAGTTGTTGATGGACCTTCGTTTTATTCATTCATTAATATGTGGTGCTAAGACTCAAACCCAGTGCCTCACACATGCCAGGCAAGCGCTCTACCCCTGAGCCACATGCCAGCCCCCTTCCATTCTCTCTGGAACCCACTTCACTCAGACTTTTGCTCCTACTTTCCCTTTCACTGTTCTTCTCAGGGTCCCCTGTGACCTTCACTTGGCTAGATGCAGCAGTCTCTTCTCAGCATCTGGTTTATTGGCCCAGCAGGGGCACTGGGCACATGGATCCACTCCTTCCTCCTCTGAGTCACATTCTTCACTTGGTTCCCAAGGGACGGGAGCTGCCTGTTTTCCTCCTTCCTCATAGACCACTCCCTCCTGGCCTCCTTCAGTTTCCCTCCTCTGTGTGTTGGAGTGTCCCAGGGCTCCCTGCTTGGCCCTCTGCTCAGGTCTTCACTCAGTCACTTGGTGATCTTTATAGTTGATGCCTTTACATGCTGTGTATATTCAGACAGCTCCCAACATTTGTTCCCTGAGATCTGGCCTTGCATGCCTCCCTACCAGATGGGCATCTCGATATGAATGGCTCCATAGTGACCCTTGACCTGGCTCATGTATCTGTCCACAGGCTTCTAGTCTGAGGATGGAAAGTCCAGTCTTCTAATTCCTGAGGCCAAAACTTGGAATCAGGTTACCTGCTCTTTTTCTCTCAAACTGTACTGTCAGCAAATCCAGTTAGCTCGACTTTCAAAAGAGACAACCTGAGTCTGGCCACTTCTTGTCACTTGTGCTGTTCCCTCATCTTTTACCTGAATGATGGCAGCAGCCTCCCCTCTGGTCTCCCTTCCCCTGTCCTTGCTCTAGTGAGAGACTTTTAAAGGTGAGTCAGACCCTGCTCTAAACCTTCCGATGGCCAGGAAAGGCCAAATTTTCACAATGTGATTGGCTATCCTGGCATGTAGTAGGTGCCCAATAAATATTTGTCAAGTGACCCTATTAAAGAAGACTCCTTTACAGTACAGGAAAGCATAATTAATTGTTCCTTTCCTTCTTTTAAAACCAAAGACTTCAATTGAAATTTCAAGTTCTTATTTCATCCGAATAATAATAAAGCTGAATTTAAAATCCCCCCAAATAATGTCTGTTTTCCAAGGTCCTACAAATGAAATTATAATTTAGGCTGTGCTGAACATTTTTACACTTATAAAATGTCACTAATATTAAGAATTATACTTTCATTATATAAAAGAAAATTGCTGTACATTTTCAAATAAACATGTTAAGATTTGTTTTCTAATGGGATATTAAGCTTAACTATGTAGCTTTCAATCTACTTAAAAATATCTCTGGTAATATCTTTGAGGGTCTTTTTTTGGTAAAATTTGTGGTAATGATTCTTTCTTTGACCTCTTTAAGGAACATATTGAAACTGGCACAGAACCTTTGGGGAGCTCTTGCATCTTAGCCTCTTTTGAGATTAAACTTACTAATGTAATTAACACCATGTGGTATAAATTGCAAATTCTGCATGACTTCTACTTCAAATGATGTTGTCACCTTCACTCTACTTTACATTTAACATGACCCATTCCTCAAGTTTGGTAATTTGAGTAACAGGTTATTTGGCTGGTGGATCTACAGTTTACTCCAGATAGAAGGGAAGATTCGTTTCTTTCTCTTGGAACTATCTAAAAATGTACTAACACTTCTATGCTAAATTAAAATCTCTTTAAGTAGTTTTACTGTTTGAGGATCGTTTCCTAGTGGAGATTATTTATAATATATTTTAATAAAAGATAATGTTTGATTTGCCTCTAACAGACAAATCAATAATATATGTGAATGGTTTTTGTAAACTAAAAAAGTTTTACATCTCCTCTACCTTTGAAGGGGTAGTATTAACTTTCCTCTTGTTTTTATTTGCTTTTTATTATTTTTTTTGGAACAAGGTCTCACTATGTTACCCAGGCTGGCTTTGAGCCCCTGGTCTCAGTGGATCCTCTGCCTCAGCTTCCCCCGATAGCTGGGACCACAGGCACACACCACTGCCCCTGGTTTATTTGCTATTTTTAAAGTTTACAGTAAAAGAAAATCAGGGTCACAGTGAATTGAAGCTTAAGAGTACAGTATATTTGATTTCAGAAGCTCCCAACCAAGGTAAAGGTCCTGGAAAAACTTCATCGTTTGGTTGTTTTCTTATAAAGGGCTTTTTTTCCCCCAGGAAACTTGCATGTCTTTTATTGTTGAGAGTGTTGATATTTTATGCAATCATCTACTCATAGCAGTGCCTCGTTTCCTTCTTGATAGCACGCCTCAGTCCTGAGTCCACAGAGCCAGCTTCCCTGCCTTTCCCTCCATTTCAAAGTCCACTCTGACAAAGTTTAAGTTTGCACATGTAGGAGGTCAGTGTTCCATAGAGTCCTTGGGACTCACTTTCCTTGAATTCCCCAAATGGCTCTCCTTGCAGCATTGTGGGATCTCTTAATCACTAGGAATGGATCTTCTTCCAATTCCTGTATGGCAGAGACTGTCTACAAACTGCTGATAAAATGCTAATATCAGCTGCTCAGCTTAGTAAAGCAGCAGAGTATTCGTTATAATTGAAATATTTCATCTTGTGATATAGGGAAGGGACTCACAATGGAAAGTTCCAGAGACCTGTTCTCTCTTTTTCTACCCCAGAGGACCACAAGTCTCCTGCCCTTCCCATATGCTGAGCAGCTGCCCTGAGCCTACACTGCTGGGATACCCTGTCCCCAACAGAGCTCCAAACCGTGTTGTATCTGCCAAGCAGCCCTGGGGCACCTCTGCACCTTGGGAACCCCATTTCTGCAGTAACCTGTGCCCTTACCTGTACCCACACTTCTCTGCACAATTCTACTACTGAGTTGCATATTATTTGTCTTTTTTTCTGCCCTGTGAGATTATTAGAGCCTAAGCTGTGACTTAGATATATGAGATGCAAATATATCAAGCACACATGGTTGGTTGGCTCTTGGTGTGTGAGGAAATGGATACGTTGATCAAGGATGGAGCTAGAGAAAAATATGGAGTGCTATTTTAGTGCAAAGGGAAGCCTTTGCAGATTTTTCATTCATTATACAGTAGCATGATTAGTTTGTTTTTGCATGTGGAATATGCTTTCTGTGCTTAAATTTTAAGCTCCTCTCCAGCTCAAAACCTTATTTCTTGATGTCTCATGGAACCCAGGAATAGCTTTCAAATTGCTAGGTTGTTCCCAGAGTGCTTCCCTTCACTATTCTGAGGGCTTTGTGTGTATCATCTCATCTAATCCTTTCAATAACTCAGTACTACTATTATTCTCATATTACATTTGAAGAAACCAAGGCTTAGGGAAGTTAAATCGTTATTTTCTAGTCTACCTTGCCAAGTGGTGGGACCAGGATTACAATTCAACCCAAGAACCCGGTTTCCTACCATACTTGTCTTTTGAATCCATTTAACAAATATTTATTAAGCTCTTACTATGTATCAGTGAACAATACCAAGATCCTAACCTTTGTGGAACTTATATTCAAGTAAGGGAAGGGATAAAATTAACAATCACAGTTCATGAATAAATAAATATCTAAGAGCTAAGGATAAAAAAAAACTCTAGAAGAGACTAGGGTGGCTAAAAGAGATGTGTTGAAATTTTAAGTAGGTGATCAGGAGAAACATTTGTGGCCCACATTGAGGAATTGTTGTTTGACATGATTTCTTTGTGGATCCCTCAGAGATGCTGCCTGAGATCTGGACACACCTAAAACTTTTAGGAATCTTGTCTCTTATTTCTGCCAGTTTAACCGTGTTGCTGGCAGGTGGTTTTGTGTGCAGACCTGGGGATGAGTCAGCCCTGGGCTCTGCCCCATTGCCTGGGGCCGCCCTCCCTTACCCCACTTCCTTTCTGAATGTGCACCCTGTGATTGGGTGCTGAAGCATGGGCCTAGGTCGGGTGACTGTGGAGAGAGGAATGGGAAGCAAGGGGAAATGAGTGACACTGGGTACTTTGCAAAGCAGAGGAAGTTCAGGACAGACAGAAAGTTGTAGCTGAGTTCCTTCCTTGCCTACTTAGGCAAAGAGGAATATAAATTGTCCACAAGGACAGGTGATGCCATAGTATCCCACCATCCCAGGACTGTCTCCAGAGACCCTGACCCCAGGAGGAGCCAGGCGAGAGCCAGCCAGAGAGCATCCCTCCCCAGTATTAGGGAACAGTAGGTCCCATGCACATGGGATGAGCCAGGGCTTCAGAGTTTTATGTGAGGGACACACCTCAGTCAGATATTGAGGTCGTGGTTAGCTCTGATGCAGTAGTTTCCCCTATCTGCTGTGTTTCCAATTGTCCATGGTCAGCCATGGTCCCAAATATTAATACTCATATTCAAGAAAGAGACCACATTTACATAATTTTATTAGCCTTATTACAATTGTCCTATTTTATTATTAGTCATAGTTGTTATTCTCTCACTGTGCCTAATTTATGAATTAAACTTTGTCACAGGTATGAAGAGGAAAAAACAGTGTACATAGGGCTCGGTGGTGTTTGTGGTTTCAGGCATCCACTGGGAACCTGGGAGGTATCTCTCTCTGATAAGGGGTTTACTGAATTCTGAATTAATTTTCCATAACATGTTTATGGTCTCCTTTGGTGTTGCTGGAACTGGGTCCGATACTGCCTTCCAAGACTGGGCCTTTTCATCTGACCAACGGGCAAGGTTCCCAGCTGTCCCCGTCCATCAGCACTTGTGCATTGTGGCTCTGGTGGCTGAAAACTCAGGATGTTGCTGCAGGCGTGTGGGGGGTCTTGTCCCTTCCTCACCAAGTGCCACTTTCCTTTTTTAAGCAAAAACAGCACCATGCCTCTCCCCCCGCCCCACCAGTTGAGCTGACTGTGCTGGATTCTACTGACTGTTTTTCTACTCTACCCTGCTTATTTTTATTCATTTGGCTACTTTATTTTAGGGATTTGCAAAGCTTATTTTGGCAGGGGTGACACTCATTGTTTTATTTCTGGCAGCACAGCTTTCATGTGAATGCTTCAATTAAGAAGCGGACGCGGGAGGGCCTGGTTTTGGGGTTCCGGTTTGCTGCCTGGGAGTGTTTGCGCAGAGCTGCAGTGGATCTGGCTCCCCACAGCAGCACTAGACCCCAGGGTGGGCTTCCAGCAAGGAAGGATAGTTCCCAGCTTGGGTGGGGGACAGATACCAGCCTCATGTGCTCTTCTTTCTGGAGAAAATATGAGGGACCTGGGCTGAGGTCACATACTTTTAGGACAGAATTATGGAATGTTTTTAATGCCTGCTAACCAGCCACCTGAAGTGGGTCAGTTAACTGTTATTCTTTTTACAAATTCTAAGCATATGAACAACCAATCTTCTCTGTACTGTAGTCCGACAGAGCCCAGTCATTAAAGGTTCAAGAAGGGACTTTGATGTCCTACTGACCTTTGTTTAGTTCTTGGCTCTGTTACTTGCTGGCTCCTGCTCTCTGCCCCTTGGTGTCTGCGCATAGCTGGGAATTGTAGTAACACCTGCTTCACCAGGTTCAGGTGAGGATTAAATGAGGAAGTAATAAAACTCCTTTTCTGTGCTCATGGCCAGTTCAAAATGTGCAAAACTCCACTCCAGGCTGGATTGTTGTTGCTCCAGTTGTCTCAGAAATTATCTGAGAAGGAAGTTGGAGTAAGAATTGAATCTAGCAATGGTTTGGGTAAGGTTTCCTTTCTCAAATTAGGATATCTGCTAAGGTATTTTCCTTGTGTCCCAAGTAGACCCCTCCTGTGCATCCCCTCCGTCCCTTGGAGAGTGCCACCTGCTCAGGCCTGGTTCAGGTGGGGAAGGCTGACACAGGCCAGTCCTCTCCTCACCTGATTGCTGTAGAAGAGTGGGAATCAACTGACCTTTTGGGAATCCTGAGGTCAGAGTCTCACCCTAAAGTTTCTGGCCATGAGCCCCAGGCTTCAGGATTCTAAAAGCCTCTCCAGTGTGCTAATGAGGTTGAGAAACACTAGGCAGGCATTTTGTTTGGGGAAACAGCTCCTAAGCTGATTCATTGATAGTTCTACATCTTTATAGTACACTTAGAGCAATACAAGACAAAAATCAACACTTCATCCATATTTATCTCCATCACTCATATCCTGTTGGGATATGACCCTGACCCCCACCCCACCCTGGTTTTTGCTGTCTTCAAGACAAACATACTGCTTGCCTTCCTAAGGTTTGCCTGTTGCTGCTGAGCTCCTAGGCTTTCAGGCTTCCCTGAGTAGGAAAACCTTCATTGCTTATATCTCCACGTGTCTCTAATCCTTAGAGGAGGATAATGCCCCTGCTGGGGACTTCTTGCCTTTGAAAGGGATCTGCCTTTCAAAGTCCAAGTTAGGGACATTCGTATCCTGTGGGCAACATTAACTGACCACCAGCTCATGCGTTTAATTATGGCTAAGTCCTAAATTAATTAATTTCTTCCTTCTTCCCCACCTTCCTTCCGTTTCTCCTCCCCACTCTTTCCTTCCTTTCCTTTTTCCCATGTTTTTCTTCTTTCACTAGACCTGGTTTTATTTCCTTATTTTCAGGTAACTGGAAACATTTTGAACATATTTAGTGTGATCCCCCACCACCATTGGAAATAGGATTGTCCGTTCCGTATTATCAGAGTTAAAACATCTTAATCCAGGCTGACTGCCCTTCCTTTCTGGGCATCTTCCCCATTGTGGGTTAGTCTGTTCCCAAAGATACAGGGTGATTTCCACATTAGCCTAAGTAAAGCATAGGAAAACGAACATGCCCTTTCTTTTTGCACTCTCTGTCTTCCAGTAACAATGTTAACTGAGAATTAAAGATACTCAGACACAAGTAGAAAAAAACAAGCCATGTATTTGGACATCCATTCACTGCAGCAGTGTTTCCATAACGTTGTATGGTTAGCAGCTCAAGCCAGTGTTTCCATTTAGCTAGCTTTGTGTGGTCACTTCCAGAATTAAGCCCATCAGTGACATATTTTTTGCAGTACTTTCCTTTTTATTTTTATATTTATAACTTTCTTGCACTCTGGGCTTCTACACAGACCATTTTGATTTTATTTTGGACAAGTTGAAATGCAGTGAAGATTTGTGTTATTTTTTTCTCTGCCATGGTACTGAGAATTGAACCCAGGGCCTCATGCACTCCAGGAAAATGCTCTACCACTGAGCCACATTCCCCAGTGCCCTGCGGGAAGATTCAATTGTTGTATCTTTCCAGTATATAGTGACAGGACACATATGGTCTTGTTGATGTTATTCCATGGTTTTGTATAAGGAAATCAAACTTCAGTTACCTGTGTGGCTTTGGACAAGTAACCCAAAGTGAGCCTGAGTTTCTTCATCTATAGTTGGTGGTAATAGGGCTCATGCAGTGGTTTAAAGGAAGCGCCCCCTGTGAAACTTGGGTATCTGGCCCGCCAGATATATTTCATCTCCCTTCCAACCAATGTTCGGTTCTTTATTTGGACCTTTTCAAAAAGCACATTTAGAGACATCCTGCCTTGTAGTTCATTCTGGGTTTGTCTCATCTTTTCAAAGTTCACACTCCTTGAAAGCAGGCCTGTGTGATTTTACATTCTGTGGAAACCGTGTATTTAGGATATGTTGATGAACACATAAGTAATTCAACATTCGATTAATCAACCTCACCAAAGAATTAAGGAAAGCTTTCCTAACTTCAGCAGTGCTGATCTAGGCAACTGTTTCTGTTTGGGCATTGAAAGAGTCTAGGCTGTGTATAGATTGTGTAATACAGTTTCTTTTCTTCTAATGTAGAAATGGTGACACGACCCCGGGATGATAGAAGGCCCAAGGCGTAGATGAGTTCTCACTAATTCAGTGGGATAGAGAGCTGCTTGTTTGGTGGGTGACATGTTGGATGCCCACTATTATCACCTTATTGTGGGAAGCCATTCTCATTTAGCAGAATCCGACTAGGTTGAGCCACAAGATGCAGAGGCGTGGCTTCTAGGAACTGCCAGGAAGTGTGTGGCGCTGCACCTGAGTGGTTCCCTGTCTCCTGAAATTATCCCTTAAGAAAATGGCTCCCCTGACTCCACCCTATCCTGTCCATCACAGAAGCTTCTCCCGGTCCTTGCCCCCTTTACCTGTCTGTCTATAAATAAACGAGAGTTGGGCTACTGGTGGTCGAATGTTGAAAGAGGCCAGAGCTGGTATGGCCAGACCCATCACGTCCCCCCTCATTAAAAAGAGCATTGGCTCTTGTGTGTTTATTGAGTAGATAAGTTTTTTGGGTAATAGATAGAAAAATGGTCAGCATCCTCCCCTGGCAGTCAGCTCGTTCCTCCTCCACGCGGGACGTGGCAGAGAAGACCCTTATAACTTTGTAATGTGTAGCCTGACTCCTTTCAAAAAAGGGTTCCTGAAAAAGGACACACAGAATAGCACAACTCAAAACAGGAATTTAAGAGAAGGGAGTGGATACAGTTTAAAATGAGGAGGAAATTAAGGTTTTTACCAAGTGTACCACCTCTTCCCAATTTTAGCAAGCAGGACTAGTCCCATCTCTAGAGAGGCTCTGCCTGGCCCTCAGCACAGCCTCTGCTGCTGGGATGCAAGACAAACTGCCACGGAAGTGATTCCAGGAAGGAAAAAATGCTGAACTTTCCCCTGAAATCTGGAGACTGTGGAAGAGAAGATAAGAAGGGAGGAGAGAAAATAAAATCTGTATTGTACATAATAACGGCAGCACCAGACTGTACACCGTAGTAGTTTTCTGTATGTGCTTCAGTGGAATTTTCCTTGAGTTGAACCTGAAGGAAACAACACATAGATATTTTGGGCAGATTTCCAGTTTTGTAGCACATGAAGATCTCTGTGTCTAGGAAAGAATTTCAAGAGATTTCTAGAACATTTTTCTGTTGTGGTCCTCAACATTCGTGAAAGGAAGTTTGCTTCTAGTTTTCCCATAATTTGATACCAGGCACCTTGTAGTTTGCTCCAACTCCTTAACGCTTTTCAAATGAAATACAGTTGTGTGTGTGTGTGTGTGTGTGTGTGTGTGTGTGTGTGTAGATAAAGAATAGGGATGCTGTGGATAAAGAAAATGTGGAATTTTATTCAGCCATGAAGGAGAATGAAATTATATCATTTGCAGGCAAATGAATAGAACTTGAGAACATATGTTAAGCAAAATAAGCCAGACTCAGAAGGTCAAGGGGCATATGTTTTCTCACATATGTGGAAGCTAGAGATGAGGAAGAAAAAGAAAGGTGGGAAGGGGAAACTCATGAAAATCCAAGGCAGGTCAGTAGAGTAGAGGAAAGGGACTGGGAGAGGGAGGAGGGGAGGGAAAGGGGAATAATGGGGAATGATATTGGTCAAATTACATTGTCATGTCACGTGTATGTATTGAATAGGTAACAACAAAGCTCGCCATTATGTGCAATTATAATGCACCAATTAAAAATGTGGGAAAAAAGAATAAGAATGCTGATAGGAATGTCAGTTGTTAGGATGGGGAGCAGGAACTGAATGTACATGCCCTGCAGGTCAGCAAAGACTAAGACAAGGACCAGAGGTGGAAATGGAGAAACTAAAGCCCAGTCCTGCCCACAGCTGTGTTCTGGCTCCACCAGCAGGGTGCTCCTGCTTTGTACTTACCCAGTTCAGGAGATGGACATTCAGCTGCCCAGCCCACTTCCTCGTGTCCATCATCCCCTGCCTCAAGCTCCCAAAGACAGCCTAATGAAGGTGCATTCATCCTCATTGGAAGATGCAAAACAAGAACTAAGGGTGTTATTAATAAAAGCAATAACAAATTTTAAAAAGATTATGTGAATATATATGTACATATACACACATACATGGATTATGTGTTAATAATGTGTTTATATTATATATCATATATTTAATTGAGTAAGCAATGCATTACGTTTCTGAAGGTACAAAAAGATCCACATGAAAAGTCATCCTCCACTCCTGACCCCCAGCCAGAGTTTCTCTCTATAGAAACAACCATTTTTACTAGTTTCTAATATAACTCTAAAGAGATAATTTATAGCTAAATAATCGTGGAAATATCCATAAAAACCATGTATCCGCCCATAGGGAGCTACATCTTTTTTTTTTTTTTTTTTTTTTTTTTTTGTGGTGCTGGGGATTGAACCCAGGGCCTTATGCTTGCGAGGCAAGCACTCTACCAACCGAGCTACATCCCCAGCCCTTCATTCATTTTAATGAAGTATTAGCATTGCAACATAAAATATGATGCTGAATGTTACATTACATCATGTGGAATGGTATTCATGGTAGTATTTATTGGTTGATTTGACCTTAGTATTATTTGTGCTATTTATTAATGGTTTTTTAATATTTTACCAGCCCTCCACTGATACTTAAATTGCTTCCTATCATGTACTCTTTCAGACTTTGCTAAAAAGAATGTGTCATTTGCACATGTATACCTGTAGATGAAAAAAGATTTCTAGGTTGAAGTGCATGCACATTTGTAATTTTTGTATTGTGTGTACTTAAGGTATACAACCTAGTATTTTGATGTATGTATACATAGTGAAGTGGTAACTAGAGTGAAGTAAATGAAGAGATTGTCATTTTGCATTGTTACCTTTGTGTGTGTGTGTGTGTGTGTGTGTGTGTGTGTGGTAAGACTACCTAGAATCTACTCTCAGCAATTTTCCAGTACATTATCAACTGTTGTCTCAGGTGGTACAGTCCACCTCTAGACTTACTCATCCTATGTACCTGCAACTTTATGCCTTTGACTTAACCTCTGTTTCTCCTTGACCCCGTCCATTTGTAATTTTGATAGATGCTGCTAGAAGGTCTTCATTTACATGTCTCTCATTCAGTGTGTCTTTGGCAATGTGTTTTGAAATATAATTTATATGATATATAAATACATATTTAAAATTTTAATTAATGTTAAAAATTTTTAAATAATGTCTTTATCAATTTTTAAAATATTCTCCAGTCCAGTAGAGGTGAGAAATACTATCCTATGCAGCTATAATTTGCATTCCTCTAATTCACGTAAGGTCAGTCACATTTTTTCCCTAAGCTTAGGAGACATTTGTGTTCCCTCTTATCTTTTTATTTGTTTGTTTGTTTTTGTTTTCAGTCAGTCTGTCTTTTTTAGGGTGGTACTGGGGATGGAACCCAGAGCTTCAATCATGTTAGACACTCTACCCCTGAGCTACATCCGAGCCCCAGTCTTACTCTTATTGACAGTTGAGGCTTTTTATGTTTATCAAAGATCAGCCTGTTAGGTTTATAAATTGAAGGATTTCCCACCTGCCAACCCCCATTTCTTATCTTTTATGTTTATAGTAGAGTTTGTTGTAAAAATTGTTAAGTTTCACTTTTATGTGTCAGATCTATAATCTGGCTTCATGCCACTCACAGGAAGCCTTTCCCCACTCTTAAGATCAACAAATTTCCCGTCTGTTGTTAGCGCTTCACTTTTCACAATGAAGCATTTGATTCATCTACGATTAATAGAGATTAAAGGTGTGAGAGGCTTATAGTAATCCTTCTTTTTGTTTTTACTTGTTTCAGATGGCTCTCTGGTTTTCCTGTATGATTTACTGACCTCACATCTTTTCCCTGATTTGAAATGCCACTTTTATTGCGTACTTGATTTCCATATGTATCTATCTTTGACCCATTTCCTAGCTTTGTAATTTGTTCCTTTAAGATTCCTATTTTTATTGGGCTGGGGTTGTAGCTCAGTGGTAGAGCGCTTGCTTGGCATATGTGAGGCACTGGGTTTGATTCTCAGCACCACATATAAATAAATAAAAAATACAGGTCTATTGACAACTAAAAATATTTAAAAAAAAAAAGATTCCCATTTATCCACTACAGTGCCGTACCATGTGTTTTTAATGTCTGGGAGCACTGATTTCCTTCAGTCTTCTTTTTAGAGAGATATCTCACTATTTTTGCATGATTTTATCATGTGGGTTTAGAATCAACTTGTCTGGTAACTGCAAATTAGAAAATAATCTATGTTTTTAAACTTAGGAGTGCATTAAATCATACAGGCATAATTTAGAGATAACTGACACATTTTTGATGTTGAGTCTTTTTTTAGTGTTATTTAAAATTGGGATATCTTTTTAGTTGGCTTGACTTTGAGTTGCATATTAAAGTTTTCTTCACATAAACTTTTCATATTTCTTATGATTTTCTAGGTATTTTACATTCTGCTGTTATCGTCAATAAAGCGTCTTCTGTTCTAGTTGGTGTATGTAAAGACAATTGTTTCAGCATATTAATTTTCTCCTGTGTACCTTTATTACATTTTTATATCATTTGTAGTAGGCTTTCTGTGGTACTCTTGGATTTTCCAAGAAAACAGTCATATTATCTGTAAGTAATGATAATTCTGCCTTCTCCATTCCAATTTTGGTTCTTCTTTCTTTTTTTCATCTCATGTCTTTGACTAGAACTGCTTGAATGATAACAAATATTAGTAGTAAGGGTGCTACTGAAGTCTAGTTTTGACTTTACAGTAACATTTCTAGTCTTTCATGATTTAGAAGTAATTTAAAGTATTATCTCTCTCATTTATTTGTGTGTGTGTGTCTGTAAAGGAAATATTCAACTGTTCTTCTTTTGTTAAGCAATGAATGTAAATGTTCTAAAACTGAGACATGGTGATAAATGCGCTACTCAGAAAAACTACCAGAGACTAGTGAATTAGAAGCTGAGAATGATCACATTTTTGACATATAAAATATATCTTAATAAGGTTTAAAAAAGAATGAACATGGTACTCTATCAAATGCCTTTTATGTATTCGTGGTGAAAATCATATGCTATTTCATTTTTGCTCATTTAAATGGTGAATCATTTTAATAAGGTCCTTATATTCCAAGAGTAAACTCTACTTTTTCATAGTATCTTGATATTTTTATGTGCTGCTTCAATCTGTTTGCTAATTTTTTAAATCCAGGATTTACTTCAGTATTTAAAGGAGAGATTGGTATGCATTTTCCCTTTTGTGTATCTCTTTTGGATGATGGTATGAATATACCTCACCTTTTAAATATGAATTTGGAAATTTTCCTTCTTTTCAATATGGGTTGGAATAGATTAAATATTACCAGAATCATTCCTTCAAAGTTTGTTACAGTTCCCCCTGTGAAGTCATTTAGTTCTCTTTCTGTTTATTTATGCATTTGTTTATGGAAGGACGGTCAGGAAAGTCTTTGACTTGTTTTATCTGTCGTATTAACCTGTTAAAGTTTTGGTGTATTTTCCCCCCATTAGTCAGGATGTAGTTCCTAAAGTATATGCTACCTGTTATTTACCGAACATCTTTCATTCATATTGTTGAGACCCTCCTAATACAGGACAGGACAAGGTGCTCTTTAATTGTTTAGTTATTGTTGTTTTCAAAAGTGGTAGTTCTGGCCCTGGGATACTTGACAATCATGTCTACCATTTCCAGATGTGGATATTCTGGACTCCTCCATTGTTTTATTGTTTGGGTGGTGATGCTGTAAACCATACCTTTTGTTCACTTTGCTGTGCAACCCTTCCTTGTACACTTGGCCAGTGGACCTCTGTTTTCCTGGTCAGGCAGCAGACAGTGTTGGTTTTTGACAGACACATGATTGACTTATCCCTGCCTTGGAACATTATAGATACTCAGTAACTCCAATGAATAAATATCAAGTGTCTAATGTGTGTTCATTTTCAGAATATCTAGAAAACATGTTCCTTTATGTAAAAGAGATGATACCTCAGTTGGAGAGACAGTTTATATGATGAATGCAAAATTGAATTAATAATTACAGTTCAGCATCTTGGGAGACAGAAATAGGAGAATCTCTTAAGCCTGGGCAACACAGTGAGATCCCATCTTAAAAGAAATATGATATTTTTCAGATGTATTAAAGGTACAGTTGTGTATCCTTGTCTAGGGTAGAAGGAATTTTTAACTCAGATAGAGTTAAAAAGTTCCCCCATCTTTATGTGCTTAGCTTTGCAAATTAATTTAGAAAACTAAAAAGTTTTAGCAGTACTTTTGCTTTTCCATACCCTACATTCTTGAATTTGGCTAGAAAATGCACATCACAGCATGACACAGGTGCGGAATAGATGATGTTGATCTAAATTTACATTACAATGTTAAGAGAAATAGTATTCATGGTTGATAAGATTGTATTGAGTATGTTGAAGATTAATTGACAAAATATTCTGTCCTTTTCTCACAGATTTATCTAAAAACAGACTGGTCGAAGTTCCAATGGAATTGTGCCATTTTGTATCACTGGAAATTCTTAATCTGTATCACAATTGTATCAGAGTCATTCCTGAGGCCATCATTAATCTGCAGATGCTGACCTACTTAAATTTGAGGTAGGTTAATTCAATTCAGTGATGAAATACAAAATAATTATGCTTTCATTTCTATTGTGTTTTTCCTCTTTGGTAACTCCTGATCACTCTTTGAAGTAAATCACACAGAGATCATTGAAGAAGTATCTTCTGTAATAAATTTGTAGTGCCTTTAATTCTGTTCTTGGTGCTAGACTTCCCTGATGTCAGTATGACACCTTTCATTTTCATTTCTTTTTTTTTTAAGAATCCCATAGCATCATTTATACTATTTGCCTGATTGGTTCTTGTAAGGTTGTTAGGAATATTGTCTTCAGATGTTCATGTAGATTTGGGATAATGAAGGATAAAGGAAGTAAAAAGAATGTGAGAGTTGGGACGAATCAGGGGCAAGAAAAAAAAAGGTCTTGCTGGTCTTTGGGGTTCTTGGTACCACTGTCCTTTGCTGCCTAGTAATGAATGCGCCCCTCCACCTGAAGAAAGTTGAGGAGGATCACTGAGCAACTGCAGCCAGATATAAAGTGTGATGACTTTAGACATAGATTAGGTTGATGTTTACTAAGAATAGTTTGTTAGTCTGTGTTGACTTACTGATTATGCATAATACAGTGTAACATGTTAATGCCTCTTAAGTTAGGAAAATCAGTTATTTTAAGGCCTTGCTTTTAGACTTAGCAGTTGGATGCTATGGTCAGTTTCTGGCTCCTGGTCTCCTAATTCCTTGCTTTACATACGGGTGTCAGGAAAGGGAGGAGAGGCTTTTTTCTTTCTTTTCTTTTTTTTTTTTTTTTTAATCTCTCTCTCCTATAAAAATAAGGACAAGGTCTCAGGTTCCAGCCTGAGTAAAGCATATCACCTGATTAGTTATGCTTGTATTATGTAACAAATATGCCCAATTTAAAGTTCAAAATTCCTAATGAACCAGGTATAGCAGTCACTTTATAATAGGTAATAATGCCAATGGTTTTTTCATTGTTTGGTTTGCTTTTTATTTTAGTTACTGAGTCTTGTGTGTTCTGCTTTCTTTGCAGTCAAAATTGGGTTTCTATTGTATTTCCATAGAAGTGCATATGTTTTTCATCAGGGTTGAAAAAGTTTCTGGGCATGTTTACGAGTTGTCCTAATTTTTGGTAAATAAAAAGTAAGTTACTGGAGATGTAGGTTACTGGATGTAGTTTATAATCTGGAAGCTTATCTAATCTTTGCTTCTGTCTCTTTCTAATGTATCTGATCATTTTGAGTTTTCTTGCAATTTCTGCCTCAGCAGGATGTTGGTTACCTTGGAATTACCTGGTGAAGCCAGCATAGTGGTGTCTATAGATTTTGGCTCAGTGTCTCCCCAAGACTTTTGTCCTCTGATCCCAACCCAGGGAGGGGAACCATTCCGAAGGCACACTGCAGCTGGTCTGCTTACATGCCCTCTCGACCTGCAGTTTTACTCCTACTAGCCCTGCATGTAATAGATAAGTAGCCTTAACCTTGCATTGTTAATCAAGTCCGTATGCACTGAGAATTCTTGGGGTATAGATGACATTTTTTCTTTTACGATGACAGACTAAAATTCTAAAGATACGAGATAATCTAATCTTATTGTTTCTGAGACATTATAAAAGTTTGTTTTGTTATTGATGATTTTCATGTTGCACCTCGTTGAGAGTAGAAGATGACTGCTATCTTCAGATGGATAGAAAGACTATATTGGAGTATGGATCTTGGAATTCTTTATGAAAAGGCCAGAGGAGGTGTGGAGCATTGACAGAGAAGTCCTCGACAGTGCCCAAGAAGATTGTGGGGTGCATTAAAAACAGCTTTGTGGGGCTGGAGTTGTGGCTCAGTGGTAGAGCACTTGCCTGGCATGTTCCATCCTCAGCACCGCACATTTAAAAAAAAAAAAAAAAGGTCCAACTAAAAAATATTAAAAAGAAAAAAAAGAAACAGTTTTGTGATACATTTGTAGGTAATGGAAAAGAGAAAGAAATATAGGAACTATTCAGCATCCACCTCTTTAAATCTTGTTTCTGTCGTAATTATTAAATTTCATATTTACCTCTTTCTTTTCCTGTTTGTTTTGATAATTTTTGGTTTTGTTCTGTTTTTCTTTGTTCACATTTCCAACTCCTAATGTGACCATGTGTAAGGCCTGTTCTCTTGTGTTCTTTGAAGGAACTTGATGACTACTTAGAGAAAAATAAGAAAAAGTCTACCTTTTACCTCCCAAAAAGATTGTATAAGGGATATGAAAAAAATGCATGGATAGCATCTAAACCTTTTTTTTTTTTTTTTTTTGAACCAGGGATTGAACTCAGGGACACTCGGCCACTGAGTCACATCCCCAACCCTATTTTGTATTTTATTTAGAGACAGGGTCTCACTGAGTTGCTTAGGGCCTCGCTAAGTTGCTGAGGCTGACTCTGAACTCGTGATCCTCCTGACTCAGCCTCCCAAGTCACTTGGATTACAGGCATGCGCCACCACGCCCGGCGCATCTAAACTTTTGAAAACAGATACTGATTATTTTTATTATCTCCTATAAAACTTAATGCCTGGATATAAACTTATAAAGATAAAATAGTAGTAAGGGCAAGCTTTAAAGGAATCGGGAAAATTGTCATTTTGTGGTATTGATTTATATCTCCTTTAATTTCTATTTGATCACAGCATTTAGTTGAGCCATTTTTTTCTAGGAATTGGACCTTGAAATTGAGTTATTTCTCAGTTTGGAGTGATTTGAGGTAGAATGAAGTAGAGCTCCTGCCTGAAAGATTATTCATGGCTTCTGAAATAGGCTTCTGACTGTCGCATCTCTTTACTTGCAAATATGTAATAGTATTTAGACAATCCTTGTGGCATCTAATGAAATTGTTAAATCTAAGATGTTCAGTAATATCTTCCACATGACAGCCTTGCTTGTGAGTTCCTCTGATCCTCACACTATTACCCTCCCACCCCCGCCAATCCCAGCTGTCCCCAAGCTGGTAACCACGAGGAGTGTAGAATAACTTGGTGCTTGTGTGTGATCGTGACAAGCCTCCTCCATGACAACCATGGTTGGTCTCCTCTGGCCCTAATGAATATCAATAGAATGAAATGTATTTCTTCTTAGGCATGATGAAGGGCATGGTAGACTTGGTGGAATTTTGGTCTTTGGGGACAGGCTGCCCATACTTTTGCTTGAAAAGGAAACAGAGACTCAGGATGCTAAAGCACACTGTGGGGGAGCTACTAAGTTGCCTTTAATTCATTATTTGTTTTTCTGTAATTGTTATGTATGGCAAAGAAAGAAGGTTATACTGATGATGGAAGTATATCAACAAAGCCTTACATTTTGTTAATTTAGATATATTGGGGAAGTCATATAAATTTCAAAAAAATTAAAGAAGTACCATAAATTACTTTTGAGCCCACACTTGTAAGA
This sequence comes from Glaucomys volans, assembly GCA_020662805.1. Classification (NCBI taxonomy): domain Eukaryota; kingdom Metazoa; phylum Chordata; class Mammalia; order Rodentia; family Sciuridae; genus Glaucomys; species Glaucomys volans. The sequence goes on along the minus strand of JAJEJO010005511.1, from coordinate 255,509 downwards.
AAGACTATATCAAAAAAGCACACTCTGAAAGAGCTTTAACAAACAGGCCAAATCATCCAATTCTATAAGTAGCCCCAAATATTTTCTATATTAAGATTTCCCCTCAGTTCTATTTATTAGGAAGGAAGATTTGTTAGATAATCTAGTGTAGAGGCTGCTTTTCAGATTTTCAGTGTGTCTGCATGTACGTGTGGTCTGTTTTTTGTGTCCCAAGCTCAAACCCAGGGCATCTTGCATGCAAAGCACTTTACCACTTGAACTACCTCAATAGCCCCAGTCCCCTGTACTTAAACTTTCTTCTCAATCAAGAAATCACATGTAGAAACTACTAATTTTGAACATTCCAAAGTAGGAGTGATGTACAGAAAGATACTTTGAATTTATGGGAAACATTCGAAGTTGATTATACCTCCTGGGCTATCTTGTATTCCAGAGAGTGAACAGCCATAAATATTTGATGGTGATGGCGATGATGTTGGTGATGATGATAATGGGGGGTGGGATGTCCCTGCCTGCTCAGGTTCTTGGCTGACGCACTGTCTCAGCAATGTCATCTCTAAATGTCATATGGCTGCTTGGTGCCAACAGCTTTATTCATGTCTTCAACTAGAGGTGGGTTTAATTTGCACATGAAAACAATCTTCACCATGAAATGCCCTTAAAAACACTTGTTTTCCATATTTCCTCACATCATGGAAATGTTCTGTTTGTGGAAAATATTGATTTATTGCTGCTTATGTAGCATGTGTTTAAAGGATCTAGGCTTTTAATCTTTGCTTCTTGGTATTCACAACAAGAAGGTATGTTAGTTCAGTATATGTGCCACTGTGTCTCTTCCTGTTATAAAGTATCTTAATCTAAGAAATGCAGCCAAGAGCAATAAAAATGATTAAGCAAGACTTGTTCCTATATAGGAACAAACACTTTGAACCTGAAACCCAAAGGAAAGCCTCACAAAGTTTAAAATCTATTTTAAGGCTTTGGAAAGGTTTTTGTTGATAAGTTTCATGAAGAAAATACACCTTTGGACAATGACATGACCCAGAGTAGCAAAACTCTTGGCAACCGTTGGCATGTTGTGAATCTAAAATAGGGACCTCAACTTCAAAGTCTCATCTCAGAGAGATTTGGGGACAGAGGCTGTCAAGAAATGAAAGTTCTTTATAGAACTTTGGTGAAGGGTTTTGCTTTCTGTGGGGGAAACTGGCCCTGCCAGGCCTGGCTTGTTCACAGAAGCCCCTATCTGTCCCTGCCTGCTGGGACTAGGTTCTGAGGCACTGCTTGAAAAGAAGGCAGTTTCTTGTACAAACTGTTATCACACCATAAAAGGAATGTGTTTTGGCCGCTTTCTCTGCAGCCTGGTATCCTTTTGGCTGCTAAACAATGTGCGAAAAGAGCCAACTTCCTGATGATCGTCTAACCTGTATGCCCACATTCTTCTGGGACTCATTCTGAGAAATAATCTTTAATTCTCAGAATATCACTATTTGAAGGATCCTGCACACTGCTGTTGCCTTAGAAAACATGGGTTTTATGGGGGTTTTTTGGTGGTTGTTTTGAGCCAAAAATGAATTTTCATTGTCCCCTCTCTCCATGTGACATTTCTAAAGAAGACATCCAAGGCAAGATAGGGTTTCTTCTTTCTGGAAAAGAAGAAAATTGATGATGTCTTCCTAAACTGGAAAAGGAGGAGGAGTTTTATTTAGTTCAACACAAACTTATGTCCTGCATCGTTTTTGTGAAGATTTTATCTCATTCAAAGGGAAAATGAGAAGACTATGTCTATAGTATGTTCTGGAACTGGTCTTTGATAGCCAGGTTACTCTTGTGAAATGACAGATGACAGGGAAGATGTCCAAACACAGTGAGCTGTATTGGAGTGTGAAAGTATTAATCTTAAAATTTGGAAATGTTTTTCACAGAATAGTAGTGTCCAGTTTATTCGCCCTGCTGGCCACACATGGGTTAAGGCTTGTCTCTTCGAGTGTTCCTCAGTCATTTGCTTCCCAGGTGGACCCTATAGCCAGTAGTCTCTAAAAATTTTTATGTGTTTATATATTGTTGTACCTGTTAAATTTGGTCCCTTGGCATTGGTAGCTGATGGGCTTTATTAAGCATGGACGAGTTAATAATTGGATATCTCTTATCAAATTCCATTCCTTTTAGTATAGCCCATACTTGGCAAGACTTCCTAAGAGGATTTTTCCATTATACACACCACCTGATCACAGATGTTGTTTTAGTTCAGTGTTGGTACTGAAGAAAGGAACAGTGACACAAAAGGGACATTATGTCTTTGATAGCTAGAGCACTGTCAGAATTTGTTGGTTTTGTTTTCTGTTCTGCTTCTGATCTTAATAGAAATGTTAAGGTCTTTGTGCCACAGAATAGCTCTCTGGATATGAGGCAAATATGGATATGAGGCAAATACTTAATCTTAAATCATAGTATAGTTTTTTTGCTTATAGTAATTTCCAAAGTTTATTCTGCAAGCCCCAAATGAACAAGCTCACAATTACATTTATTTTTCTAATTAAAACAGATCAAAGTCCTTTGAAACACTACCATTTCATCAATAGTCAACTTATTACATTTCCTCTAAGAGTATTGCAGTTTACCAAGGCTTATAAGAAGTGCTATATATGAAAAAAAAGTGAACTATAAAAAGAGCCTACTTATGGTGACCATTCTAAAAGGTGTGGGTTTTTGGAATCATCATCATCACCCTCAACATCACGGCCACCACCTAAGAGCTGAATCGGGTTGAGCTATTATAACATTACATCTGAGCCCCTCAATAGTCTTTAGGAAATAGGAATGTGATTTATCCCTAAGCCACCCGATTTCATAAATAATAGAAACAAGTGGGATTCATTTCTTTGATATTTTAAAGTTTGCTAAGCCCCTTCACCTGTGTTATCTTATTGAACACCATCTCCTTTGTGTTCCATGCTCCTTAAAACAGTTTCAAAATTATGAAAATCATTGTTAAGAAATTTTCCAGGGGTACAATCTAAGTCTTTTAAACAAGAGAAAAGCTTCATATTTTAAAGTTGCTACTGTGTCTTCTTATTCTTCAAACTGTAAATTCGTACATTTTCTTCTTATTCATTCATTTTTCAGAAGTTGTGTGTATTTAAACCAGCATTTGATTTTATTTTGTTGGTTTTCTACTTCATTAATTTTTTATCTTATCTATTATTATTTTTCGTTCCTTATCTTTTCTTATAGACTTATTCTTGTTCTAATTTCTAGAGTTTGGGATATTTAGCTCATTGAGTTCCAGTTACTTTCTTTTCTTATGGAAGCATTCGAGGCATGGATTTCCCTGTACATAGAGCTTTGACTGACTCAAAGTTTTGATATGCAATGTTATAGTCAGCTGTCTATTTCTACAACAAAATATCTGAGGCAATTAATTTACAAAGAGAAAAGATTTATTTGGCTTCACAGTTTTAGAGTTTCTAGTCCAAGACCAGCACCCCCATGGTTTGGGGCCTCTGGTGAGAGCTGCACATCATGGCAAGAGGAAGTGGTGGATCTAGGATTACCCCTTAAGCTAGGAAACAGAGAGGCAGGAGAAGGTTCCATGACCTCAGAACTTCCCATAAGGTCCCACTTTACAGGAGTTATGAGTGGAGTTATCAGTCCACAGCACCTCTCAATAGTGCCTCCCTGAGGACCAAGCCTTTAACACGTGGACCAAACCATAGCAAGAAGTGTTGTTTGTTTATTTGTTTTTACTTTCACTTCTAAATCTTTTCTGAGTTTTCACTGTTACTTCCTTGCCCTATGAGTTTTAAATTTTTATAGAAGATGTTTCTTTTATCTTTTAAAATGTATTTTTAATTTAATTTCTTTGTTTCAGAGAACATTTTCTGTTTGATATAGATTCTTTAGATTCGTTAAGATTTGTTTCGGAGCCTGTGCTTAGTTGACTTTATAAATATTCCACCTGTACTTGAAAACAAGTCTGTGTAGTCTCTTAAGTGTTGTATGGTGGATTCTAGTAAATCCACTAAGTATAACTTTTTAATTTGGGGGTTTGCATCTCCTCTGCCCTAACCTTTGGTGTCTAGGCAGAGATAACTGGGAAGGTGCACTAGACTAGACACTCAGCAGTCTTTCCACCCATTTCGAATCCATTCACAAGTTTTCCTGATACACTCAATAATTCCAATGCATATCATCACATGTAAGAGTTATGCAACTTCATGGACTATTTGAATAGAACAACAGTTAGGAAAAACAGTGCCCTGATATTTAGTGGGGTCTGTCAACTCTTCCTTTGAGATTCTGTATCCTAAAGGCTGTGGGTGGGTGGTGGGGCTGGGGCTGAGGAGGGTCCAGTGTGCTTTGAGAGCTTGGCATTGACTTTCACTTGGCCAGTAATTTGAATAGGTGATCTTCAGGGACTTTAAGTAAACTGTTTTGATAGGTGGTCCCTGTAGTAGACGAGTCCTAGAAGAGACGACAGTAATGGGAGGTCACCATGAGCTCTTTATTGAGACAACCCGTGCCAGGGTGCCCACGTCTGTAGGCGCTGAAGCAGAGAGTTCTTAGGAGCAACCTGGAATTCTTTTGTTCCATCTTACATGATAAGATCCAGAAAGGAAGTCTCTCTTCTTTAATCCTTTGAAGTTACCAGAGGCTAAAACTTAATCCTATAGAAAATATCTGTTGCTACAGTACTTTGAAAATATGAGAGCCGTGTTCAGGTAGGAGGTAGGGAATAGCAGCTCAGAGTGATGCTACCTAATTCTGTTAGGGATGGAGTTTTAGGATTCACATACATGTCATATCTTCTTGAACAGAACAGAGACCTGGAAATTGTAGGAAATAATGGTATTTCTTTTCATTATTGGCCACCACGGCATCTTCCTTTCTTGGCTTTGGTCACATACTTTCCTAGTTACTTATCTGCCTCTTTGTTTCTTCTCTGTTCCTGAGTCTGGATGTTCTTTCTCTTCGTGCACCTCAATTTGGAGTTCTCTAAAGCTTTGGTCCTCAAATCTTCTCTCAGACCTCTTGTCTCATGGGTCTTAAATTTGTTCCCCATCCCTTTGACTTATTTGAATGCCTAACATTCTGTCTTTCTTAGATGTCAATTATTTTTGACCATTTTCTGCTCTCCCTTTTTGCATAAATCAACCATTAGTTATTAGTCCAGCATCTGCATTGCCTCTTGCTGGGAATTCTGTGCCCTCCTCCTGCTGTTTTCCTGGTTCACCCACACTTTTTATTCCAGAGAAAATGAGAAAAGTTTGTGTCGTATGAATGGGAGACCACAGACTTTGGTCTGAAGCTCACTCACCCGGTTTCAAACCCCTAGCACAGAGCAACTCACTAGCCAGCCAACACAGAGCAAATTATTTGAATTCTCTGAACAGGTCAGTGTTGTGTCTAAAAGTATGGGGTATTCATACGTTATGGATTGTTGTGAATATAAATAAAATAATATTTGTTTAAATGCCAGCCCAGTGCCTTATGCATAGTAACTACTCAAGAAATGTTTTTTAAATTGTTGAATGAAGTTTTGTTATATGTTGCATATGCAGATGCAATATGGAGTAAGAAAAATAGTGGTAAAAGATTCTGTATCTGAGTAAAGTAAGTGGGTCCTGTGGTATTGGTGAAGAGGATGTGCTCTGGGTATGTAAAAAATATCAAAGCAGTTAAGAACTTAGTGGCTATTACATGAGAGAAGCTCTCTGAGGAGTCACCTCCTTGGAAGGATAAGTAGGAAAAAGAAAATGGACATGCTAATATTCATGCAGGTGAATCTATTTACGTCTTCAAAATTTCCCAGAAAAAGATGGACAGGCACTTGGGTTCAAATGGTTAACAATAATATTCAGGCATCTTAATTTTGATCACAAATATTTTTAACTCAGTGTCCCTGGGTAAAATTTGATCTGAGTAGTCTTTGTTCATTAAAGTCAGTATCAGTATCCCCCATTTTTTGTGGGGGAAAAATGTTGCAATAAAATATAAATGTATATGTACATATAGATAATTTTTTTTCTTGACTTTGATGGGCTGGTATGGAAAAAGAAGGTAGGGGTACCTTCTGGTAACGGGAAGAGTCCATCCAACCTAGAACAAAGCTCCAAAAAGTGGGAGTAGTCTCCAATGCCAAGACAATCTTTCTCAGCCACTTAGGGCTGGTTTCCTGTGTGCCAGCACCATCGTTGAGGATAGTGGTCCTTTTCTGGATGTGAGGCTGAGGCCAGTACAGTCTTAACACTTAAAACCCCAAACTTACATTGTTGTCTCTGAAGCAGTTTGGTAGATTAATATTCTTGTTGGCATTGCATATTGAGTTTTCTTTGAACATCGCCTTGACTTGTAAGCATTTTAAATGAAGAAATATTAAGTAGGAGTTTGTAGAGTACCACATAGATATGGTCCTTTTACTAAACTACTTTTTGAAGAAAAGAAGAAAAATAACTGAGATGTAGCAAGTTATCAGTAACAGTCCTTTAAAATAGAACCATAGACATCAGTGGCAACGGTTGCTGGCTGGCAGGCATGCTAAGAAACGAAATATTTTAAGTAATCACTTATTTTTACTCAAGAGGAGACCAATAGGCTGTTATTGTGGGGAAACAGTTTAGTTGCAGTAGCCAAATATGGTGAGGGTGTGCACAGAAAAAATGCAGTGGGACAGCTGTTGCCGAGATCTGCCGGAGTCTGGGTTCCTTTAAAGCCTCGCTCTTTGTCACTGGCTTTTCTTAGAGCTCTCATTTCTAGTCCTTTATTTTCTCAAAACAGCTTGTCATGTATGGACAATGAACTTGTCTGGGATGGCTTTTGAGAACTGATCAAGATTCAGTTGAAATGATGAGACCGTTTACAGTTTTGAAACATTTGAAGTTTCCCAGTGGCCGTCACACTCAGGTTGTAGTTAGCATACTTGCTGTCACTGTTAAACTTGGGCTCCAAGTTTCCAATTAAATCTCTGCCTTGGGGCTGGGGGGTAGCCCAGTGGTTAGAGTGCATGCTTAGTGTGCAGGAAGCCTGGAGTTCAAGCCCAAGCACCGAATAATAATAACAATAATTTAAAAATAAAATTCAGGGGGCTGGGGTCGTGACTCAGTGGTAGAGCGCTTGCCTGGCATGTGTGAGGCCCTGGGTTTGAACCTCAGCGCCACATATAAATGAATGAATGAATTAATTAATTAATTAATTAATTAAAGGTTCATTGACAACTAAAACATATTTTTAAAAAATAAAATTCAGTGTTAAAAATGTATATAAAATATTACTTTTCGGTCATACAATGAAGCATAAAGATAGTCTCTATTTGATTTTCACTTTGTAGCATAAAATTAAAGTGGACCAAAATATCACCAGGCTATGGAAGCAAAGCTGTTGTTGTTGGTGGCAGTTATTGTCTCAGACACACAATGATGGTGGGAATAGAGGGGGAGGGCTGGCACTGAGGGGAAGTGCTCAGTCATTAGGGGAAACAAGGGTGCAACATTTCACAGGGTGGACTTTTCAGAATGGACTAAGCAGGAAAAAGGAAATGGCTCTCTATGGATATTGTTCACCGCTGTGTGTGTATGGGGACAACTAACAGCTGTCATATGCAAAACAGAAAAAGAAGTTACTCTGCTTTGAATGAAAGGTAAACAGGGCATGCGCAAAATAACATAAAAACAAAAATAGATGAGGGAGCCTGTGGAAGGGGAAACTGACTTGGCCCAAGTGAGATTAACTGCTGTTTACTGTCGGTCAGATGGCAAGCAGAGACCAACCAAACAAAAACAATGACTACTGCATGTGGGTCATTGCTAGTTCCCTTCTCTCTGCTGTGAGCCAGGCATCCTGGCTGAGGGACCTGTGCCCTGCTTTCCCTGTGATTCTGTGTTCTTAGAGTTTTTCGAAGGTTAATAATTTCATGTCCTTATGTCTGTCACTGTTTGTTGAAAACCAGCTAGTAAATAGAGATGGTGACTCCTGGGTATTCTTGTGTTCTCAGAGAAAGGATGGGATCCTGGAATTAGAGAAGACAGAAAGGAAACACTCAATCATATGATCATGCGTATGTTCTAGTCTTGGTTATCCAGATCGAAAATTGGTATTTTGCTTATTTTGGCCTGAAATTTTATATCCCAGCCTGGTTCTCCCCAGCCTGTCTTTGAGCAGTCATCTTTATTTTTAATTGGTAGATATTTTCAATGAATGAAACACGAGTTCATATTTTAAAAGTAACTAAAATTTCAGCAATTAGGAAATATCATAAATAAAATTAGTAAATAAAATGAAGCTAAGCACATGTATGCTCTTCTGGGTCATGTTTCTAGTACTATGCTATGTTATTGGTTGGGGATGGATGACTCAGTTTTTATCTAGTGTTGGGCTAAGCACTTTGTATCCATAATTTCATGTTAGGTAAGTCTTATTATCTGTTCTCTAGCCAACAAATCCAAAGATATTAAATGACTTACTCACAGTCATAAAGGTGATTTATGGCAAAGGTGGGATTTGAACTTCTGATTCTACAACTGGTGTCCTTTCTATGACATCACAAAGCCAGTGGAGTAGGTGAATCTGTTATAGAAATTTTTCTATAAATTATTTTCTAAGTGAATTTTATATTCCATTATTAATTGATGAAACTTAATATGCTAAAATACTAAAATAAAGAGGTATGTTCTTATAGAATTTAAAAAAATGTATTGTATCCTAATAATAAAATCACATATAGTAATATAGTAATATAACATGTCTCTATTTTTACACATTTTAAGGAAAACAAGCATTTGATAAGCCAGTAATAAAAATGTCAGATACTAACATTGTCTCAAAATATGAATGTTAATAAGTGCCATCGATAAAATACATTAAAATAAACTCTTAAAGTCAAACCATAAAAAGGCACTTGGCTTGTAAATTTGTTAATTCAGGAGTTAAGTGAGGGACAGTGGTACTTGAAGCTGAGAGAATGTATCCTATAAATCTAGGCCACCAAAGGCGTTTAGGCTGCATTGAGCTACCTCACTGCATTTTGAGATTAGAAAACAGACAAATGTAGGTGGGAATCATTCCACTGGAGAAGGTGGAAGTCAAAGCCTTAGCAGTGAACGTGGATCCAATAAAGGCACCTCTACTCCCCTTTCCTACCCACCACCAGCCTCTGCCCAGACAGGGCAGGGTCAATGTCAGTAAGAGTAGATGGGCAGGCTCCTCTCTGGTGAGGGTAAAAAATCTCAGGCCACCATGACTAAATCTGTAATTTCTACTTCTAAACAAATAGCCTCTTTCTCCTACAAATTTCCTCTTTTGTAATGAGTGAGCAAAAATATTAAAATAAATAAATTTTGTCTTTCAATGTGACTCAAGGCAAGATTTGAAAATAAATACTGGCCATTACCTTATCAGATGCTATATGGCCTTATTTTTAAACGTTCTTTCTGCACAGGGTCTGTTTATAGCAGAAGCCTACGGGAGACAAGTGGGGGTAGGAAAGTAGATTGCGGCGTGAGGCACTTATTTGCTTGAGAAAAATTGCTGCCAGATGAGTGGTTTCAGAAAGCAAAGGCTGCTGATGTGGTCTGGAGTGGGTTCAGGATGAAAGGGAATGCAATTTCTCCTCTCCTTTATAAATATTCACTGAAGAGCTGGTGGGGTTTTGTATGCATGTGTATTTCCTTTTTCTATTAGGGAAGTTGCAAGAAATATAGGAACATCCTGTGATAAAATAGATGAAGTAGAGGCTGAGGGAACAGATGGGTGAAGTGGAAGGAGTCTGCCCCAGGTCTGTGGCATCTTGTATTATGACGGAATTCTTGGCGAGGTGGGTTTGCTAAGTCCATAGGTAATTAACGCAGTGTCTAGGAGGAATGTGTGGGGCACAAGTGGGAGAGATGCTGTGCCTTCAGCAGCTTTTAATGTAAATAGCACTCATTCCCATGAAAGAGGCCACAGGCTGAATTTTCATTTTATTAAATTAGTGTCCACCCTGGAAGAATTCCAGAAAGAATAAGCCTGAGTAGAGCCGTTGTTTGTTGCATTGCCTTGACTGCTCTGATGAATGACTCTCCCAATCCCAGATCTGCTGATTCGATTTGGTGGCTGCATCAAGGGAGTGAGCCTGGGAATAGTTGCATGCTGCATTTCCAAGCAAAAAAGCAAAAGGAATATCTCAACCTGTAGTTGTTAATCCTGTAAAAACAGGAATATACAAATTTCTGAAAATATTAATCTCTGTTCCCATGATCCTCTCTTTAGGAGGAAATTGAAATATGGCTCCAAAAATAATAGAATGACCTTGTTAAATTAACATTTTTGTTTGCCAATCCTCATTTTGTGAAATGGTATATTCATAACTATTTTATAGCCACAAATGACATTTTGAATTGTTCACTTGCTATCTTTTAATAAACTGAGCTCTCTTTTCCAATGGTTGTATCTACAGGGCCTTATTTTGGCACCTGAAAGCCCTCTCAGCACAGTACCAGAAAGACCCCTTGTCCAGCCAAAAGAATCCCACTGGGTCCCCACAGGCTGGAGAGGACAGCAGGAAGGGTGTGAAAAGACAGAGTGTCAGGCTGGTAGTCCTGGTGCCCCCTCCACTGCTCCCAGTGACCAGGAGAGATTCAGTGGAGCCCAGCAAGCAGGGAAGTGAAAATCCAGCTGGTCCTTCCAGTGCCAGGAACCCCCCAGGAGGACTCTCAGTCTCCTCCCCTCCTCTGCTGGGTTTTTATAGAGAAAGCTGTTCTTCTGCTTCTTTCCAGAAATAGCTTTTATTTTTATTTATTTGTTTACTTGTTGTTTACATCTGGGCAGTGGAGTGAAGATAAGGCTGTACCATTTCTTGCCCAAACCTAATTATCTGGATATTGGGTACCTGGAATAGGAGTGATATCTGGGTGTTGGCAGGAGAAGGCCTAGATTAGAAAGGATCTTTTTATACTTCAGCACCTGCTTTTTCTGAGCCCATCAGTTAGACATGCCCTTAGGTTAAGTGTACATCTAGAGAAGAGCTCACAAAACACACATTGCAGTGAGTTTTCACAAACAGATGAACCCATGCAACAAGTATCTGATGGAATTTATCTTGTTAAGACATTTCTTTCCTGGTTACAAAATCTCTTGTAGGAATTTTGTAAAAGACAGCAAAATATACTAAAGGAAAGAGAAACCACCTGCTGTACTTATAGCCCCAAACGACCACTGGTAATAATGTGGGTGTTTCTAATTTGTCTCTCCTCTTTACACATAAACAGATTTGCATCCCAATAAACACACACACACACACACACACACACACACACACACGACACAACCTTTTGAAGCTTTATGCATGCGTGCACAAATACAAAGAAGTTTTAAATAATTGCAGCCACATGATATACAAATTTTTAGGTGTTTTATGTGTGGCCATTGCTTCATCAGCAGAATGGCAGGGAAAATAAGTCAGGAAAATGGAGAACTTTCTCCTTTCTTGGTAGCTGGAAAAAAGGCTTGGTGTGGGGAAGAGGTTGAAAAAGTGGCTTCCACATAAATATGGATGATTCCCATAATGCACTGATCCAATGTCTTTCCATCTCTTAGAACTGACCATTTATTTATTTATAACTGACTCACTCAAAATAATTGTACGTATTTGGTGGATGCAGTGTGATAATTCAGTACATGTGGGTAAGATGTAATGAGCAAATTAAAGTAGTGTTTCCCTCTCCTTAAAAATTTATCATTTCTTTGCATTTGAAACCTTTGAACTCTTCATTCTAGTTATTTTGAAATATAAAGTACATTGTTGTAAGCTCTAGTCACCTTACTGTGCTATAGGACACTAGAATTTATGCTTCCTTTTTAACTGCGTTTGGTACTTTTTATCCAGTCTGTTTCTGTCGCCCCCATTCTTTTAATAAAAATGCATTTTGTTTTCTTCTGTATTTGTAATTTGAGTTATTAGGTACCCAGAAAATGTATTGGACTTTTTATATTTGGAAAATATCTTCTCAGATCACTTCTTTTTCTTTTCTTGTTAAAAGTGTGTTCACAGATAGTATGAAGTGGCCTTTCTGTTTATGTGTGTTTCTGTTGTATTGTCTTTACAGTCGAAATCAGCTGTCTGCCCTGCCCGCCTGCCTGTGTGGTCTGCCTCTCAAAGTCTTAATCGCAAGTAACAACAAGCTTGGATCACTACCAGAAGAGATAGGTCAGCTCAAACAGTTAATGGAGTTGGTATGTTACTGATTTCTAAGATGCTCTTTTTGTGTGTTGACTGATCATGACCTGTCAGGGTGTTCAGAAAGACTTTTTGCTGTAGTTGAGTAAGGAGAAACTTCTATTAGTCCATTTCCCATTGCTATAACAAAATAACCAAGATGGCACACTTTATAAAGAAAAAGTTTTATTTAGCTCCTAGTTTTAGAGGTGGAAAGGCCAAGATCAGGTGTTCTCATCTATTGTGCCTCCGGTGAGGGACCTCTTAGCTGCATCACGACATAGCCGGTGGCATCATGGTGGGAGCAAATGCCAGAGGTCGCATAGTGAGATGAGACACTGGAGAACAGGAAGGGGCTACTTTTGCTTTTTTATAACAAATTCTCATGGGAGCTTACTGGGATCTCAGGAGAACCCTGAAATCCCTTTTGGCAGCAGTCCGGTTCCCCCCCCACCGCATGACCTCACCACCTCCCACTCGGCTCCACCTCTCATACATTCCATCACCACTTGATACCACCAGTCTGGGGACTCAGCATCTAACACACCACATCCAAATCATAGCAGGGCTAAGTTACTGAAGAACAGTTATAAAGACATTAAGTGGAGTGACACGACACTAGCGGCTGTGGTTTTGCTGTGACACAGGTCCTGAAATTTATAAGTTTCCTGTAGTTCATAGTTCCTGAAGTTTGCAGAATTTATAGTTCCTGAGGTTGATAGGTTATCACATTATAGTTAGATAAATTTTTCAGATTATATATAAATTATGAAAAATTATGGCTAACCCAAAGGAATAATCTGCAAATAAGTTAGTAAGCCACAATATATGAAGGCATATAATTAAGTCAGAGGACAGAAAGAACAGGGTCCCATGAGTCTGTAAAGATTTTTGGCATGTCGACAACAGTGTTGCCTCTAGTCCTGGGCACTTGAGCTGCTGTGTGGTTTAAGGGATGCCCTGAACTTTCCTTAGGTCCCCGTCCTGAGCCCTGCTCTGCCAAGGGTGCCCGGCATCTTGGTTACTGTGCTGTCTTCTCCCAGGCCGTGACTTTTCTCCACCAGCACCAACTGTTGGCCCTCGAGTTCTTGAATGTTAGCTCCACAGGTGATTGTAAAAGGCACATAGTCCAAGTCTTGACCTCTTGACCAAATGATGAAACCCAGATCAGAGAGACAGCCATGTATGGAAGGTCCCCCTTGCTAAGTGGTAACCTAAGCTGAAATACCTTTGCCAAACACTGTCCAGTGGAAAAGTAAACAGCAGATGGGATTTTAAATGTACCAGTGACCACATTTTAAACAGTAAAAAGAAGCAAATTAATTTGAATAATATTTTATGTGACTCCACATAACTAAAATACTTCTTCTTCAGCATGTTATACAAAATCAAACATACTGAGATGTTTTACTTTTTTTTTTTTCCCCACACCAAGTCTTTGAAATCCAGGTTGCACTTTACACTGACAATACATTGTAGGGTGGACAGCCATATTTCTGGTCTCAGTGGCCACCAGGCTTAAAGAGATGGCCCTGTCAATCCTGTGCCTTTTCCTCTCTGCTGCCCTCTGCATCTGAGCAAGTGGGCTCTTTGTAAAAAGCATTTATTTGTGAAGTAGCTGAAAAGTTAATAAGTTGACATTTTTTAACCACAAGGAAGTGACCGGCCTTGGTTAAGGTCACAGACTAAAAAAAGAGTATTTTCCATCCATTCTCCTTTATCCTTGATATCTGCTTAAAATAGTGTTACTATAGGTAACCTTGTCAGATTATTTTTAGTTATCAATTGGAACAAAAAATTCCCTGCAGAGCTTAAAGCAATTCTTGAATTACTGCAGGAAGCTTTTGTTTTGTTGTCACATATTACCAATTTGTTAACAGAATCGTGACCTCTCCATGCAGGGCAGAATGTTTGAGTTAGCGCTCCCAGGCTGAGGAAGTGGCTTGACTTATCGGTCTCTCAGCATTGTTTGCTAACTATTTTGGAAAAAAAGATGTTTTTTAATTTTACATCAGACTCAGATGTTTACTGAGTGGTATACTCTTTTTCTTCCAAGTGTGCGCAAACATTCGAGTGGGCTTCCACTTGAAAAACAAAACCAGAACACCAGAACACCATGCCATCTGTAGGAAAACAGTTGTCCTTTCTTACTTTGGGAAGGAAATAAAATTGGAGAACATTTTCTTACCTTTTTAGTTATATCACAGTTACATAAGAATCTTAAAACAAAAAGCATTCCCAGTAAAGTCTTGTCCAGCCATTTGATGTTGTCCAGGAAATATCAAAAAGTGGTCATTGTCTTCCCATGAAGAGGCCACCCATGAGATGTCCTATATTTTTTATTTTTATTTATTTATTTATTTATTTATT